>WYDE02197388.1:0-10510 GCA_009867175.2 Adela reaumurella | reverse complement strand
CATGCATGTCGTAAAAGGCGACTAAGGGATAAGTACATGATGCCGTGCTAAAGGGCGACAGGCTCGCCACCTCTCACCTTGGCACGGTTGTTCTACCCATTCAACAGTAGGTTGGGTCTTTGTGGCTTATATGCTGCTTGATATCTTGTCCGAATAACTTGCGAAATGTGTGGGTCGGTGTTGTGCTGTAATTTACCGGAGTTCTTGCAGCATAACGCCGAATGCTCTGCTTACCCCGATTTTCGGAATTCAGCGTGAATGATGTACTGTATGTACTGTACTGTACTGTATTGCACTGTACTCCAATTTAACCGAGATGTTAAAATCTTAAATAACTGTGAACATTCCAAGTTGCGAACTCACGAACTCTCGATCAAGAGGCAGAATTAACTAACCAGTCGCGTTAAAATTACAAGTGTCCTTTGTGCATTTGGATAGTCCTAGATTTTTCAATGTCTCCGTATCCACACAGTCATACATAACTTACACGTAATACTCGTACATGTACGAAAAATAAAACATCTATCCTTGCTACATTGCAGTGACTTTTATAAATTTAACAAGTGGCTTTATATCTACCAGCATACGCTTCTATATGAATAACATAGAGTAGGCAAAACATATTATGTTGTCTCTGATTGTAGGACATTATATCAGGTAGGCGTCTCGTGAAGTTCCACATTTATGACGATAAAGCAACAGAGAGACATTGGACAAAAAGTTCTCTATTATGACATAAAGAGAGAATATCATTAAACTGTGCACATTTTGTATAATTATTATAACGAACTATTTCAGTTTGTTTTAATTATAGGTAATGTTCATTTTTTTTTGTTTACTTCAATAATTAAGCCGCCGTAGGTAGTCATAATAGTCAGAATCATCCAATTTTTCATCACGAAATAAGAAGTAACCAGAAATATTTGAAGCATAAAAAATACAGTTAATAGAGAAGGTTCCATTATAAATTCTTTATCGGGCAGAAATGTTGAAGATCTTCTAGAAACACAGAATAAAATTGTAAAAATAGCTTTAGAAAAAAATATTTCACTCGCAAGTTCTCAGAATTTTGAGTGACCACTATCGTATTTTTTGCAGTCATTTGAAAGATATTTTAATTTATTAAACTCTTTATCGTGTAAAGGATACGAAGACACGACAAGCGTTTCGTTCAGGACTCTTCAGGCGCTGCGCGACGCGACGTAACCCCACCGCATCATTGAGTTTTACGCATTCCCTGCGTTGAGTCAAGTTTACATGGTCTGAATATTCAGAACGCATGCTGTCGTCACCAGAATCATATCCGGCGTCCGACACGAGATACTGACTACCGGGCTTCCAAAAGGGCATTCAAGGCTGCGCCTGAAGAGTCCTAACAGCCTCCTGGACGAAACGCTGGCCGTGTCTTCATATCCTATGATTAGCCAGATGCGTGCTAGCATGAAGACAAATTTTGGTGATAGACACACTGAAACATAGAGCTGGAGGTGAGGCTGGAGGGATGCGCTCTCTACGATCGCGCGACTAAAAAGTAATACATACCTGTATACCTCTTCCGAATATAATTTTTTTTCAATGTTAAAAAATATACGAAACACACGCATTCGTGTATTAGGTATATTATCTTGCGTGAATTTCTAACAGTACCTATGTAGATAAGATCTGAGAAAAATTAGTCAGGCATCTAACATAATAATCTGCAAGAATGCCGACAGTCTTGACTGGCAATACTGTTCACGCATACGTACAGTTTTTTTTTTGTATAAGATGCCAATGTTTATTATCTCTAATAATTAGCGGGCACGTCTTCTTTGTACAGAAACGTGTTGCTGTGTAATTAATTGTACAATTAAGTGAATGTTACACTGCATTCATGCGCTATTGTTCCAGCGATGGGAACATTCCTCGCCCGATCGTGAATATATAGAACAACGCCAGCAAAGATTTTATACAAAAATTCCAAAATGTAGAAAAAGATAATCTACAATTTAAACAAGTGGGCATGTTACGATCGCGGTCGGTAGCATAGACACGTCGCGCCATTATTATTCGAACATTCCATAATTTGATGTATACTTACATGGCTGTTTTTTTTAATGATTCGTGTCCTTTTAGGAGGTTAATCAGTATCGGATACAGAGTCGATTCGTAGATAAAACGGTGGAAAAATTCAACAAAAAGATTTTCTTTTAATGTGTTTGCAAAAACTCCTATCTTCAAATGTGTTAAGAAAGTGAATTAAAAAAAAGTTGTAGAACAAAAGTTGCTCAGTTTAGTTAGGCTAGAGAATTACCCCCTAAAAGACACAGGTGATTAAAAACACCTTGTATATGTCAAGAAAAGTGATTAGATCTCCACTCGATGACCCATTTATTACGAGTACCAAACAAATGATGTGCACTGAGCCGACATCACTGGTGTATTGGGTGTTGTGCCATTCAGGTCATCTTCCATGCAAAAAAAAGTCAAGTGAATACTCACATGCCAAAGGTCCCGTCACCTATATGTACATCTATATAATATTTATAATACATATGATTTTTTCAGAATTCTTGGATGTTTTTGAAAGAAAATAGAAAAAAATATTTTTTTTTATTAAAAAGAAAAATGTTCATACAAGCAAAGTTAAAAAATCCAAAATATTTATATATTTTTGATGAGGGCTTTAATACATATCCAACGATACGTCACTCTATTTATTTGAAAATATTATGTTTTTTTTGGACATTCTGTACACCAATTATCATGGTTATAATTATGGGAATATCAAGAGAATATTTACAATACATCTGATTTTTTTTGCATTTTTTGACAAGTTTTTGATAATCAAATCCGCGCCGCGTCAGAAAATGTTTGTGACATCCAGACAGACAGACAGACACCGAGCGATTTAATTAAGGTCCTTTTTTTAAATTTTTGCGACGGGTCCCTAAAAATACACCAGTCTAACGGTCCAGGATAAAGAGAACTGGCTATTAAAACACTGTGAAGACTTAATTTAAGAAAACCTTAAGCGTCTTTACAGATGATATGCATGCGCGAGAAATGGAAATTTTCAAAAAGGTTCTCAACAACGAGCAAACAACACCCGGCTTGCTGACATGCGATTACGGATACCGATGGACCTCCACGTGGAGATGGAATAGGCTGCGGAATATATGGAGAGCGATCTAGTCTGATCTTAAACTTAGTTTCAATGTAGGAAAATACGTCTCATTTTTCCAAGCGGAGGTGTGTCGCTATTTAGAATGTGCGGATACCACCGTTCAAAATGGTTGCTTAAAGTAAAGCAATCAACCAAAGTTAAGAAGATCTAGATCTAGCTAGGCGTACGAGAACGATCTACTTGGCTGGCTCTCTCACCAATTCTTCCACGTGCTAAACAACGTCGGATGAACCCGCCGCCGCCGCGCCGGCTGTCATTAGCTTTTGTCATCCGATCTGAGACGTGCCGGCGCGGTGAGCGGTTGGCGCTTGTGTCATTGCCCTGCCTGAGTGAGGGGGACTTGGATTAGCGCTGATTCGCGACATCATTCATCATATCATCCTATACGTTCCTCATCGCTGACTACAGTCACAATATCGTGACGGATCACATCGCATCTATCAGTCAACCTGTTATTTATTTATTAGTAACACGTGAACAATAAAATTATATTTATTTTTGGAAATGTTTTTGCTTTTTGCGTCTATCCTCTCTCTGAAGCATCAAGCTCAAGCCTGTTTTGATGGTATGTAATGTATGTGGTCTTTTACAATTAACGGCTTGAGAATTTATTGCTCATCTGTCAATCTGTCATCGAAACATTATAAATAATGCTCTTTTGCTTGCTTCCGCTGCTGCTTGCTTTCTTTCTTTTCTTTGTCCTACTGGAGAATTATCACGAATATATTGTTTGGTTCCAGGAATTGATGTAAAGAACAAGATTTCCGCAAAAAATATTAACGTTTTTGGTAATACAATATTTTTCTCGCTTTCAGCTAAACGTAATATAGGACATACCTGTTTTTTTTTCAATCTTCGCGTCCTTTAGCCACTGTCGGCATCCGATGAAGTCTTCCCACACTCCTCGCCAGGCCACCGCCACTTGAAATTGCATCCTTGACAAATTCCATGCTGCGACATAAATGTACATTTGTTTCAATCGATTATCGTCGTTAGCTAGCTTAGCGTTGCATTATTTGCACAAGTTCAAAGGTTGAATTAGATTATCAAGCTGTCGACAGCTTCTTCCACATAGTTACATAGGTAGTTACTCATAGTTGCTGTTAGCAACCGTGCAATAAATAAACCAGTTAGCCAGCTTCGGATCAAGGTCATTGGTGAGAGCATCATCTTAGCTGCCTCATGTACACACGCCTAGTTTCATTTGTGACGTCCGAGGAACCTTGTCAAATTTAAACCTACGCATAGCAAAAGCACACATTCTAAACAATAATTAAATTCGACAAGATTCCTCAGATGTCAGAAATCGACATACAATGGCGTGTGTACATGTACCTTATTTGACCACATTTATTAGGCTGGCTTCAGTACACATCCTGTATAAATAATTTCTAGGTATTGTTATCATCTTTTACTGTAGCTAGCTAGGTAGATCTGCATTACGGCGCCATATCGATGGTACGGCCAAGCTGGTTTCTAAAAAGCTGGGCGTACTTATAAGGTGCGACGGTACTTCACGCCGGGCCAAAGTCTGCTTTTATATAAATCGCAGGTTATATCCTGCCTGGAGTACTGCTCGCACCTGTGGGATGCCTCAGAAAAATATCAACTTGCGCCGCTGGACTCGATACAGCGCAGCGTCGTGCCGTGCGACTAGTGGACGACCCTGAAGTGTCCCACGATCTAGCATCACTGCAACTCCGTAGGGATGTCGGCTCCCTAATTGTGCTCTATCGCTTATTCCACGGGGAGTGCTCGGAGGAGCTGTTTAACGCGATCCCGCCGTCCCATTTTCACCTCCGCACTACGCGTACTTGGCAGGGATTGCATCCCTACACGATGGACCTACCGAGTACCGCGGATGCGTACCAATCGGTCCTGTAGATCTTTAATCTACAGAACCGGTAAACTCCGGAACGCTCTCCCTGCCCATATATTTCCCTCCATGTACGATATCTTCTCGAGTCCTTCAAGAGGGGCGTGAATAGGCAACTAGCAGGCCGGCGTGGCATTCGCAACCCCCGCTAAAACCGAATGTCCATGGGTGGCTCAGCGCCATATGTCGCGCTCTCAATAAAAAAAAATTAGTGCTTGTTTTTCTGTACACCACCGTAAAATGTGTCTATAAAATTGTTCATACGAGTGCACACTTTGCAAAACTCCGATGTCAATAGGTTCCTTGATTGTATGTATTGATATGAGACTTAACTCTTCCGCCGTCTTTGCGCCGCAGATTGACTGACACTTTGAATCTATCCCGCTTATATCCTAGAGTCCTAGATCATCTAATCGTCAAATTCGACATGCCCCATGTTGACGACCTTAGCCTATCCGACTGACTAGCTAGAAGCACATTCAGCTAGCCAGCCGCTGACTGGCTATCTGGGTTGCCCGGCTCGGAGGCTAGGCGGAGCGGGTCACGGCTGCCGGCCACACCACCGTTATAATCGCCGGACGACTGACGCCTGGCTCCGACACGGAATTAACCGGGATTAATCACCATCAGGTGTCAGCGTCGCTCAACTGCTGGATGGAAGTCGCTTCGGGAGGACGGGATTCAGTTTGATGAGCGGAAGTATCTGGAGTGGGTGAACATCCTCTCGTTAATACATATCTAAGATATAATTACGAGATGACTTCGAACAGGGAGTATACGGGTAGCCTTAAATTTTCCTCCGGGATGGGCGATGAAGGCCAGCTACAGACGCCTCTTTTTAGCGTCCTATTTAGATTTCCTGCTCTAGCAAATAGCCTCGAATCTTACGAGATTGCTTCCAAATAGGATCCGAATAACCCGCCTTTGCTTCGCTGTCGCGTAAAAAGGAGCGTCTATAGCGGGCCTTAGTCTGAATGAGGATCCGGGCCGCATTTCTGCACGTCGGGTGCGGCTCTCTGGACTTCGTACTCAATTGTGGTTAAATCGGTATTCCCGACTTCCGACTCATCTTGACCGGACTCCCACTAAAAATTAAATAGATGTCAACCTGATTTAGCACATTTTGTACGATATCTTCTGGGTGTTCAGCGAAAACTGTTGAACTCAGCACGCGTGAAGGGAATTGGAGAACCAATTGAAGGGAGCAGCTAAGCGTAGGAAGCGCCTGCCACTCTCGTTCGTCCCGAAATACTCGTAATTGTTTTCCGTGTGGATCGAGCGATCCGCAGGCAACAAACGAGGGACAGTCGTTAATGGAATACGCCGGCCGTACTTGTGCCTTGTGCGTCGTGAATCACTCATCCGCCTTCCTGAGATATAAACAAGTGATAAAGTCGCGATCGTAATCGGTAACTTAGATCCGTCTAGCCATAGCCGCCTGTAGTCTACCTCTGTATTTACAAGCTTGAAGTCTACGGCATGGCAACGTCGCACGTAGGCCGACATTTTATGAGAATGCATGGTTACTACATTTGACTGTCAACATGGCAACGTCGTCGCATTCTTATAGAATTTCGGCCCACTTGCGACATTGCCATGCCGTGCACTTCAAGGCTTTGAAACAAAGACAGAGATAGTCTACAGGTGGCTATGGTCCCCTTATTTTATCGAGCATTGGCTGTAATAATCCTAATAGATACAGCTGAAAATCTGTAACGATGTAACAAACTATTTATGCTTATAACTCGAGAACGACCCAATGAATTCATATGGGGGTTTCGCTACCGTATTCTCTAACAAGTGAGGATCATTATATATATTTACCATCTCGATAGTCCTTCGGGGGCAGACGCAGTGAGAAAATAAATGTGTTACCGGTCGGCGTCGCAGGCGTGTTCTACCGGCCAGCAAATTAAATGACATGTTGTTTTTCTTTATAAAAACGCGGGCGAGCGCGCTGCAGGTGCTTCTAGTGTTTACTACAACATAGTTAAATTACGTTAGACCAAAGTATGGAGTCTGTCAAACGTCAATATTCAGAATGGCAGTAATTGATTTTTAATATCTCCATCTCATGTAGGTACGTATAACGAAACTACGGTAGACCAAGCATGGAATCTGAATGGACGTGGAAATTAAAAATGGCGGGCACATTTTTTAATGTTTTCACATTAACGCAATTTGCTGTCCCCGATAGTTTCTCTCTCTCTCACTAGAAGAAGATGTGTGCAAAATTTCCTTGAGATTGAGAAATCCACGGCATGTGAGCATACGAACGAAAGGACGCACACACACGCACTAACGCATTATATATGACGTACGTAATATACGTGGCGGGCGGGACAAGAGTCGTTTTGGTGCCTCCTTTGATGCCGAGCTTCGCTCCAAGATTAACGACGTTCATGCTGAACTCGCGTAATTGCTTGATTCGGGTGGAATATTGAAGCATCCAAAGCCCGCGCCGGCACCTCTTATGAGATTAAGAGATTTTCATTCAAATTTCCCGCCCCTCCCTCTCCGGAGCAGGCAGACCAGCGAGTGGTAAGTAGGATGAGTTGTGGCAATTCTATTCTGCTATAACGATTATTTTCTCACGCACATTTCAATATTTACATATACCAGTAATTATTGCAAGTACACTAAGACCACAGGCGGTAGGTAGAGCGGTACCTTTGGAATATTATAAAAGCTCTAAGTAAAATATCATATCCGCCACACGAGCCGGACTCGCTCGGAACATCCATATGTTGTTGACACTCAACATCTGAGGAACGCATCCCTTTTCGAAATCGTACGTGTGTCGTACAGCGAAAATATGGAACGGTCTTCCAGTGAGTGTGTTTCCTGCCACCTACAACCTGAGGATCTGAAAAAGGCGTGTTAATAAATTAGACAACAACCTTTTCGTCCGCACTTAGCTGGTATGACATATCTCTGAGCGTGGTTTCGTGATAAGTAGTGCTATTATCTATGCTAGTGCTCTTATCTTCTTTTAAAATTTTGGGCACAGCCACCAATGCCGGTTTTCTATATAAAAAAGAGCTTTGTAGAAAGAAAGCGAACAAGACCCTATCCGTGTAAAAGTCTAGCTCGTAAGAAAAGTTTTGTCGAAAAGAAAGCGCAAAATTAGGTAAGTTTTAAAGTGCCTGCCTGTCTCCGTATAAAATGCTCGTCGGTATATTTGAGCGGCAGCTGCTGGCTATTGGGCGCTCCCAGCGCTCCCAGCCCAGTTCCAGGTCACGAGGATCTCACGTCGCTCCAATTGAGCTGATTCTATGAACGACCATCTCAATTATCGTTCCACATGGCGACTGCGTGCGAGAACGGGCTTGAGCGGGACCACCGCCCGTATTGACTCCACTAGAATTCCTAACAGTACCTCTACCGGTGTAATATCACATCACATGAGTGAGTGAAGAGGTCTCAACCAATCGTAGGCGTTAATGCATTCGACACGGCCAGTCTGATTGGTTGAAATCGTGGCGTTGTCTCTTCTTTCGCTAGTGTGATAATAGCGCGGTAGACGCCCAGGACGCTCTGTTCAAACCTCGGAACAATCTGATAAATTCGCCGCAAGAAGAGTCGGAAGTTTAAAAAATGTTGTTTCAACACCCGCGGTAGTTTGAAATGTATTGAAATACCTAGTTTAGTATATTCTGTCCACAATTACCACATTTGTATCTTGGTAAAAGCATATTTGAGAGTGCGCGTGCTCTTCTTGTTGCATAATCGCGGCAAATATTGATTAGACATATGAAATTGGTAACTTATAATACTAGACCTGGTTTACTTAATTTGAATGCCAGCTCTACAATGAACAATGCTTACATCACTCTGATAATGTTTATAATGACAATTTTCATATAAATAATTAATGGACACTCAATACAACAATAATGATTTCATGTTATCTCCTGGATTCCCTCCTCGCTTTGTCTCTACGCAAACTATTATACTAACATCACTACTTTTCAAGTGCTATGATTATACATTATACATACATTATATTTCCTACTGCCTACATATCCAATGTGTTCCGGCGCATATCACACATAAATCCATATATTAGTATTAATACATGAACATCGATGTGTTGATCAAGTGTGGTCATAAATTCGTATATCACAGATTATATATTACATTTCAGTGCTATAAATAAACTCTCATTGGAGTAAACATGATTTTTTCCATATCAATGTTCATGCGATGACTCAACGTGTGTGCCTACTACGTACATGTTTCCGACACTGGTCACCTCTCACATAAGGTCGTTACACCAAAACACATGTGAATGACCCATAAGCACTATTTCTGCCCAGTTAAATTTTAGAGGCCTTTACGGCATTATGCAGAATTGAAACAGTTTGAAGAGAAGTAATGCTACTTAACATTCATGTAGGAAATTTTTATAGAACCCATTATGGCAGGTTAACGTAGCTTATGCCACAATTTTGTGTACCAAGATGTGAGTCTAAGTCATCTTAATCCTTTTGGACTAAATAGCCATAATAGTATTTTTTTTCTTTGCTGCACTGTACTGAATGGAATACACGAACTTGCAGTGATTTCTATTCAATGAAGTCGGATAGTATTATTTCTCTTTAAACTGGGGAATGTCTGCATTATGGGCTTTACGTTGGATCTGTTCAGGAAGGGTAATTTTGTATGTAATTAATTAAAATATTATCTTATAACTGCAAACAGTGACTTTAATTTTTTTTATTTCTTGTTACTACTGGTTTACTTAAGGGTCGGGGTTAAGACCCGATGTCTTTCATCTGTAGAAGGCGCGTAAATAAAACTTTAAATAATTGATTGATTGAAACACAATTTAAAGAAGGATAATAAAAATTCTTTCAATTCAAATTCTCGGTAGTTCAGTAACATTTAGTTGTAATATGAGATGATGTGTTTCAGTCTGTGATATTCTGATTGAGCTAGAATTTCCGAAATTTTAAGATTTTCGAATTCTTTCAAAATGTTAGCTCAAACGGAATGACACAGGCTGACATACATCATCTCATATTACACCTAAACCACCTACTGAGAATTGGAATTGAAAAAAATTTCAGTATTTGTCTTGTAATTTGTGTAATTAATATTTAAAGTTTTATTTACGCGCCTTCTTGAGATGGAACAAATCAGGTCTTAACCTGCTCTTAAGGCGTGTCGGAAAGCCACCTTTATCTGTTTAATGAGGCAGCGCAAAATAACTAGACCACTCTAAGGGCTGGAATGTACTGCAAAATATAAAGTGATTCTTATTGTATATCGATCACACTCTTCTTTCTATACAAACTCAAGGTAACGATTGTCCTGAGCTGGTCCAAATGTTCACATTGAACCGAAACGTTCATCTTCGAGGCCACAGCATGAAATTGAATCGAACTGCTTTAACAGTAATATTCGCAAACATTTCATAACCAATAGAGTGGTAGACGACTGGAACCAACTTCCAGAGGAAGTAA
>WYDE02197377.1:0-10512 GCA_009867175.2 Adela reaumurella | reverse complement strand
AGTAAGCAAAATGGATGTCGGATGAAAGCAGTATGACGATAACGAAGCAACAATCGACGGGACCCTCGGCATGTGAATACTTTCACACTTGACCGTTTTTTTTAGATTTACATATATACTTCGTTTGTACCTATAGATAGATAGAACTTTTAGGTTTAGATAGAAATATAGATTCTTATATTTAGAATTTATTTAGACAATGATTACATGCAACACTTCGATTTATTGAAATATAGATTTAGATAATTAGTACAGTTAGAATTATTAGATTTAGATATACATATAGATTGCGCTGCGCAATGTGAACTCCAAATAAAAATGCGTGTTCTAATACTATGAATTTTGGTGATACCGTAGTTTAATGACTCTGTAGTTTGGTGTCGATAAAATGAGGGTCAAGGTTACTGATCGCTTATCGGCACTTTCCACTTGCTTGTTTGTAAGAAGATATGTATTATATTTCTGGAAACTGCGTAACTTGTAACTTGGCACACAATTTTAGTTTGACAGCGAAAATATACCTAGGGGATGTCATCAAAGTTTGAGGATCTGTCTTGTTTGATATTCGAGACCGCAAGAAGTACTCGTATGTACGAGGACTCTTTGCCGATCTGCCCAAATTCCATACTGATGCGGTTCGGTTTTGCAAGTTCACTGATCAAATCCGCCATCAGCTTTACCAGACGACAGAGAAGCTCAAGGTTAAGTAAGCTAAACAGCGTGATTGAAGATGAGGACACCAGTACGAGCTTCCTGCTGAGAAACATCGGTCTGATCCAGATAGTAACCCATCTTAACTTTATAGTGGTCGAAAACTTCGACAAGACCATCTCTGAGTAAGCTGGGACTACTCTTCAAGTGTTCATAAATCACGACTAAAATGACATCATCCTCTGACCACCAGAACCAAGTGTATAATTTGGCCGTTTACCTCAATCCCATATACAGTGCGACATAGAAACTAAACGGGAGCGCTACCATCGTTCATATAGCAACACAAATTACTAACCGGCACATTTAACTTTACCTACCCCGAACCCACCACCATCTTGAAATTTCATACACCGAGTCCGCCACTATTGCTACCGGAAGTTTCTAAGATGTTGCCAAGATAAGATTGTCTATGTGCAGTCTGATGATTGCGAATCACAAGCGTCTATTCTATGTGCAGCTCAACAACGACATAGACCGGCCTCTGGGCGGACTGACAGTCGACTGCACATAGAACAAAGAGCTTTAGAGAATGTTAGGTGTTGCCCAGGAAGTGAAATCTTTTTAGTTCTGAAATAATTAATATCTACTCTTTCGTGTTTTACTGTATGTGTGTACATACGTTTATTTCCAAAACGTTTCAGTGGAAAGAGAAGAAATTCCGAAGTCCCTCTTCTTACCTTATGGTCGGCGTCAATATGGTAGAAAGAGATATCAAAATTTTATTCGAGTGTAACACTTTCAGATAATTTTTCTTTTATAATGGTTTACGTACCTGGATACTTGTCTTTTTAAGCCCATTTTTAATGTATCTTCAATCTTAATTTCTTAGCCTAAGCCTAAACCAATAAAATTTTCGGACATCACATTTCATTGTGTACTTGGAGTAACTTGTGTCCTTCCTACGAGGGGAGCCCACGATCGATGTGTCACAGACCGAGATTTGCCTCCCAAAAAAACGTGCAAATACGATCGAAAAGAAACGATCCAACCCATTTTTTCCGCATTCACAAACACTAGTCAACAGCCAGATTATTATCACACAAAATTGCACTGTTTTATGCATTAAATCCACTTAAACTAATACTTTAACACGAAAAATACGGATAAGCTTCAACCTGCTAAAAAGCCCGCCAAATTACTCTCAGACGATAGGACTGTACATAGTGTGCACCCCACTCCAAAAATTTTTAACCACAAAAGTATCCTATTTGGGTATATTTATACCTTGTCAAATTTATTATATTTATGAAATGATTATTTTGACAGATCGCGCCTATGAAGTGCGGTATTTTTTCCCGTACAATGTGCTACAGATAATGTCGTACTTCATTGATGGGTACCGCCCACTTATTGTAGTGATGTAACTGTCGATTCAAAGTTCTATGAGAATAATAATCGTAAATCGAATACGATTCAGTGACGATTATACATTACCCCATCCCTACTGTGAGCTGTCAAAATTATCATCCTAAATTTGACAAGGTACAAATGCAGGTAAGTCATGTATGCCTAGTTCATCGGATTTATTAACACTTACATTCTACTTACAGATTACAACTCACACGTTAAAGATGAACAAATTAAGTTCTCGCTCCTCATACAGTTTGAGACATTTGTGTATAAATGCGCGTAAGTGGAGCTAAATCTATCGCACAGAGATGCAGCGATTGCAATAAACATATGAGCGCGAGTGTGGACTGTGGACTGGACGCCACGCCTGCGCCCGACGCGACGGCGAACGGAACAGCGAGAAGCGAGGAGTCGACCGGTGTGAGAAAGAAAACATAGTTAAGAGACAAAATAATCTTACCTAAGAAAAATCTATGTAATGTAATACATGTGTTATTTTTCAATTCGTTTTTTTATCAATGGGAATGATCTTTAGCAGACACCCGTAAGGCCCGTTTTTAGCTGGGGAGTTCGACATCGCGTTTATGTTGTGAATTCTGGGGCTACGTGGACAAATGTCAAGTGGTTTAAAAAGACGCATCGTGGAAAAAATGGAATACTTTTTGAGAAAAGTAAAAAAAAAACATAAAAAAACATTTTTTTTTCAGTCATTTTAGACGCTACAAAGGGTTAGGATTCTCGGGGCGCGATTATGCTTTATGGTGGCCGGTATGGTCCCTAGGGGTTTTTTTTTTGGAATTGGAAGTCTAAGTTGTAAAACAAAAAGTTGTGGTCATTTTTATTGTAGGAATTTTAGAAAAAAAAAATGTTTTTCTCATTCTCGCTCGATACGCTTGAATGGATGTTGAAGGCATGTGCGGCGAGTGTGTGCTCTATTTTTAGCCTACTACGGCGAAGCAAAATAATGGAATCTACGAAATATTAGTTTTTCAAAATATATTAAGTGGGGTGCCAAATTAAAGTTAATTAAATTAGAATTCCGAAAATATTCAAATTTATTTATTAAATTCCTTGGGCATATTTCCAATGCCCTCTGGTTTTCCCGATTCTTTGTGAGGCCTGAAGATTTGATTTGTATTTTATTTTATTTCATTGCTACAACATAATGGCGGAGGGGAGACTTATCTGAAACGCATTTTCAATGTTTCTGTAATCTAGATTTACAATTTGAATGATTCAGGTAATTTTCAAGTAAGAGGACTGGTAATACGGTAACAAATAATGATGGGTCACGGCTTGATCGTAGTAAAATTAAATAGTAGGTGATGACGAATTAATTGGCAAGCTGCACATACTCCGCCAGAGGAGAGAAGTGACTTCACTGTATATATTTTACAAGCTGTTCCATGTAGATTGCGCGAACTCGCTTCACGGCTTGATCCCAGCTTCTCCTTTTACCATACATGCACCAGTCGGAGGGATAGACTACATGAATTTGTCGTCGACGTACCGAAATGTCGAAACAAATGGTTCGAGAACATACTCCTACGACGTCCAAGATGTGAAATCAACTCCCTGCGGAGATATTCTTCAGTTCCCCTAACGTTGGGTCCTTTAAGAGTAGGGTCCACAAGTACTTGTTTAGTCGGTTTGGTGCTCGAGTACGCGCTGTATCTGCTTCGTCGATGCTGCAAGCACTACTGGAGTCAATGGCCGACCAACTATAAAATAAAATGAAATATTTCAGCCCTTGTTATATCGAGCATTGGATAAAATAATATTTATTCGAATGGTCAATTATCATCAAACTACGGTAGATCAAATTGTGGAATTCGTCGAACGGCTAAATTCAAAATCGCGATCGGTTAATTCATTCAACATGAGGTCGGAGTAGCTTTATTCTTCATTTGTTGCCACGTGATGTAACGGTCACATGCCTCTGGCTGGCAGAGTTCAAAAGGAAACGCTTGGTCTTCACACGTTGGCGATGATTCAAAGTGATGCAATGAGTCAAAATCCCAACGTCTGGTGCATGTTTTTTCATTGACGACTGAGACTCTTTGCGCTGTCAACAGCAATTGTTGTGCCGACGAAGCTGAATAGCATTCGGCTTCGTACGGCCGCTGTGAATGCCGTGCCGTCATGACAGGTGTATTTTTATGCACTTCTGTAGTAATTCAAAGTGTGTGTAATTCAAAGTCACGAATTGGAAGAAACACAAATAGAGGAAGAAGCTTGCTAATGAAAAGCCGAATTTATTCCTAAAATGTATTGATGAACAAACATTATTACAGTGTGGATGCATTCTTGAAAAAATATAGGTAAAATTATGTGAGAATGTATTATAGATACCTATTATATAATTAGACTAGTTCAGATAACACCAATTTTCAATTCAATGTAATATTGTTTGTGAAATATATAACTTGAACTTAACTTGAACTTGAAAAGTTGATTATGTTTAACGTTGTTGGCTATTGTTTAGTCCAAGGCCCAATGGACTCACAAGCCAGGCCACGTCGCAATCATATTTAGGACAGGATATGTATACAATTTTTTTACAATCTTCAACATACGACTCTACTTCATCTCCACCGCTCACTCTTTTCGCTGGTCCGGCAGAGGGAAGCACTGTCCCCTTGTCCATGGCCGTCACCCCTCGCCACCCCCGCCCACCACCTAGTTAGGTTCAGTATAGTACGAGCTGGGGCTGCAAATTAATGTCGGCCATTCGCCAGCGTGACGCAGCCCGGTTGTTCTTAAATGTAATTACCATACCTAGCGTGCGGGGATCCTTTGGTCCAGTTGAGGTCGGATTTAGGCGACGGAATGTATAGAGGAACAGAGGCGAGTCAGGGAGAAGCTGCACTAGGTGGCGTCTAAGCCACAGGTTCAAGGTTGGAATCCTTTTTGGTGGCGTTCATTTTGCACATTCATAAACTGTATAAGTACAAGATGCCGTGCTAAAGGGCGACAGGCTCGCCGCATCTCACCTTGGCACGGTAATTCTACCGAGTCATGCAGTAGGTGGGTCTTCTTGCCGCTTGCTGCTTGATATCTTGTCCGAATACCTTGCGAATGTGGTGGTCGGTGGTGTGCTGTAATTTACCAGAGTACTCGCAGCACAACACCGATTGCTCTGCTTACCCCAACTGTCGGGATTCAGCGTGAGATATGTATGTATGTATAAACTGTAATGTAATTTTGCTTAGCCGTGTATTTTGATATTTCATCAATAATTCTGTAAGTACATTAAAAATTAAAATGTGTTTTGTTTAATTTTTTTTTATATAACAACTACGTTAAACTCTATTTGAAATATGTGTAAATTAATTACTTATTATTGTATATGTATATCAATTACTACTACAATGTAAATTAATTTTTACCTATTAAAAACCTTTTTCTTAGATGTCCTGCATATAGGAAATTATAATAATATTTAAAAAAATTATAAGTATTTTTTTTAATGGAAAGTGAAAATGTCACCAGTTATGTCAGCCCAATACACCTTGATGAATTGGGTACATGCTATAACAGCACTTCCCCTTCATCGAGCCGGTTACACTAAACTGGACGGAAAGCACGAAAATACAGCTTGCATACACATTTTATTTGTATACATAATTAACCATTATGCTAAATAAATAAATGAAAGTCACCTGTTCCCATGAGTAATGTAGGTATTTGCGTTATATTATTAAATTATTTTGAAAGAGCGATACCCTGTTTTCAGAATCTACCACTTCATAGGTATCAAAAAAGTCTGTGTGAAAAAATGTAAGACTATGTTTTATTTATTCTGTATTATGTGATTCAGTAAATATACGTACATACGCCTGACCTTTTTCAAGCAAGGAATAAAGAAGGGTTGATAAATGCTAATTGAAAAATTCTCAAGTTTAATCCGAACAAAAAACTTTCCACCTACCGACAGAGAGAGCTCCGTATCCAACAACACATTCAACATTTAAACGCACTCACGTCGGTGCCAGATCAAAACCAACTTGGGGTCGAGAATTTAAAAACAAAACAGTGTAATGGTAACCCTTCTAACTTTCGTTGGGTTGGTAGCATGGATAACTCATACATAGGTGAGCTGGGTAACCAAGTATGTGCCCCAGGGACACTGACAGCCTGAGAGCGAGAGGGAGATTTAAATATGACTACGTCACACACTAACGTACATCGCATACGCAACGTCCCCCGCCCGCCCGTCTTCTTACCCCCTTTTCTGGCGACTGCTGTTCTCTTTGCTGTGGACGGGAATGAGTAATCCATGCTTTTTAATCCATGACTGGTAGGAGCGTTCAGAGAAGTTATAGTCATTGTACATGTTGGTATGCAAAAACATAGATTAATAAGAGTAATACGTCTATATATAGCGCAATGTTAAATTACAAAAATCTACCAAAAATAGTATTTTTTTTTAATTAAATGAAATTATTTTTTTTCCATAGGGAGTACAATGCACTTAGATTTGTCATATATATTTTACATTTTAACATTCCGATAGTTAAATTACCTCAGAAAAGAAGAACTGGCAAGAAACTATGGATTTTTTAAATCAACGTCCTTTTAGTCTACTTTACAAAAGTATTATTATACATAAAATGTTATGTTTTTTTTATTTAACGTGGTTAAGACCAGTTCTGAGAATCAGTATATCAGATTAGTATGGACTAAAAATCAATAATTAAGCAGTTTTACTTGCTGGTGCTGAAACAAAATATTTGCCATACCATTACATAAATTATAAGAGAGAGCACACACATTTGAAAATTATTAAAATTGAAAACACTTCCCGACATTTTCCACCCCATCCTCTACAAGGGCAGTGTCCGAGGGTGGAATGCAGAAAGTACAAGGCAAGGGAGGTAGTTGCGTACAAGGGGGTTATACGTATGGGGGGCAGTTCCGGACAGGGGAGGTGTGGGGCAAAACAGAGGCGGGAAGAAGGGTTAGCGTGCCTCGCTCCAGCGTGCGATGCTGTTGAACCATTAATCTCAAACTTTGTAGATATTGTACTAATGTATTGTATATATTTTAGTGATAACGTAATATTTTAGTTAATTCAAAATACATGTTTTAACCCTTAAAAATTAGCGAGATTGTGTCAGGGGATGCAGGAATTGCAGGTTTTCACGCAAAATCCCTGGTTCGATCGAAATAAAATGCACCTATAGATATTTAAATGCATTATTGCACACACATAAATACACGAATATATAAATAATTAAATTAAGTAGTGAAACGGTTAACTGCTCGCAGCTCGGCCTTTAAGACTTCTTGATTTAGAATTATGAAAGGTTTAACTGCAAGCAGGTAGGCCTTTTTATGGCTATAAGTTTCTTCTAAGTTGGGTTACATCCAACACAACATGCAGCTCGGCCTTCGGCCTCGTTCCAGTTTGCATTTTGTTGCGTTATGTGAATCTGAATACTGCTTCTCCTTCGGCCTCTCTTCAAGATACTACTTATTGGTTAGGATAGTACAATTTTTAATTGCGCGCAATTCAGTTTTCGGCCACACAAACAAATTATGCTTTGGTATGAAACGTATAACTGCACGCAGCTCGAGGGTCATCACATCGAGGACAAAGCTAAGGTCGCCTCCAAAAAAACTGGATGTTACCATAAGGTGCGGACATATTTTACTACAGACCACATCCTACTGTTGTTCAAGTCGCAGTTAGGTCATGCGTGGAGTATTCCTATCATTTTTGTGGTGGACCTGCTCACTATCGAGTTGGCTTGTTGGGCTCGCTCCAAAGACGCGTATTTCGCATAGTCAACGACACACTTGAACCCGCTAGGCAAACATATTGATTCACGAAGTGAGTTCTATCGGCTGTTCACTGCGAATGCTTTGAGGATTAGTTCGAAGCGCAATCATATTATTTTAGACCAGCCAAGCAGCTGTCCGTTAATAGATTGAACAATCAAGGTGACCCCACACACCCCTGTCTGACGCCTCTAGTGATATCAAACCAGTCGGTGTATGCCCCATTTATCCTGACGCAGGCCCTTGAGCAATCATAGAGAGATTTCAGTGCTCGCACCAATCGACTGTCAACTCCATACTCGAACAACACTGTCAAAAAACTCATTCCTCATCACTTTGGCATAGGCTTTTCCAGATCTAGGAACGTGCAAAAGACCTTCTGGTTTTGTGCTAGATATTTTACATAAAAGACCTGATCCGGGCATCCCAATCCCTTACGCTTGAAAATCCCAGATCCTTTCTTCTTTAACATTCAACACCCTCTCAAACAGTACTTTAGCATTCAATTTGCCGACAATGCTTAGAAGGCTACTACTTGATTTCCACGCATTAGCGTTGGTAGTTTTTACATTCCTGTTCCAAACCTTTTCCTTTATATAGCGGAGCAATTACAACTTTGCACCAATCATCTGGTACTTGGACATGTCGCCAGCACATATTAAGAGCCGGAGCAACAGGTTTGAAACCAACCAACCACCGACCTTCAGCATTTCGACGGACACTCTATTATAACCTGATGCTTTACCTGATTTCATACATTTAAATGCTTTCTGAATCTCTTCCATACTTAACTTGCTATCATCACCCGTACTAGACGTGTCGCTCACAGCTCCATCTGAAGGCTGTGTCTCCACTCCTTCAGATTCAAAGAGCCTATATCTCTAATGCAGACTTACTATATAATGTATTGAAGTATTTTTTAAACACTTTTGTTAAATGCACTTTGAATTAGTTAATCTGAGAAGCTCAATTTGAGACGCTTCTTGTCGATGACAAGTCCCTTGACCTTGCATATTACTCCAACCAGAGAGAAAGAGAGAGAGAGAGAGAGAGATAGAGAGAGAGAGATAGCGATAGAGAGACAAACTAGATTAACCACAAGGTAGATGTTCGCCAGTATAGTCGTAACTGACTACGCGGAGTGGAGTTTAAAAAAATTCACGAAGTTTCTCGCCAGTTCGTCTAGGAAATAGATAATAAGTGTATGGTGAGTTATTGATACACAGGATAAACTTACAAAACAGTTTAAGAGGAACGGACGTTGAAATTTTCCCACCATAGTTTAGTGCCAGTTCTTCTAGGAAGTTGAAAATTGGTGTGTGGTGAGCTAATGGAATATAGAATGAAATTTCAACATTTCAGCGCGATTATCCTAACAGTTTAGGAAAAAGTTTCTTGCCAGTTCTTGTAAAATGTAAAAAAAATGGTGTATGACTTGATTTCCAATCGTCTGTTGCATCAACGATCAATGTCGTTTGGAATTGACATATACATACAATTTATCTATAAAAATTTCAACTCGTGCGACTGAACCGTTTAGGAGGAGTTGTGCGGACAGACAGTCAGACTAACAGACAAAAAAACAGACAGACATACAAACATACACCAAAAGTGTTTTGACCCTAGTCGAGTACTAGGCTTGGTTACGCTCAGCGAAAAAAGAAAAAATTTAAAAATACCCACTTTTCATAACACACTTATAAAAAATGTTTGAATTTAAAAATTTGTAATGACATGAGATGACATTTAGTAATCACATACCTTCTATGTGTATGTGTACTATAATTGTATCATGTGTAGTAAATTTTATTCTTTGTGGTTTAGTAAATGTAATTTGTCAAAAAAAAAATAATTGTGTCTTCGCACACTTCATTGTAATTTTTCAATTCGAGCCTTTTTGAGATTTAGATTTTTCATGTGTTTTTAAAATTTTTATTTTTATTAATTTTTTCTTATCAATCACGACAGTTTGAACACCACCCAAGCTCGTTAAGTATAGAAATTTATGTACAATCCGCGCTTACTCGCCTAATGAAAACGAGCCCTTTTCTTTCTATCCCCTCCCGTCCTTTCAGTTGTCCGACTTTACCCTGCTTGACCCTACTACACTTCATCTAACACAATTTGACACGCAACACGTACACTGTATAATCTGCTTCATCGAAGATACATTGTAGGATACATTGTAGGAAGTTAATGACAGGTTAACGCAGATAGAGTGTACCTGAAGCATAAGGGTTAATGTAACAAGTCCTTTACCTGAAAATCTCGTAATTTATGAGGAGAGATTTCTAATTGGAGTTGGTGTGGATTCTAATGGGTATGCTTTATTGCTATGGGATTTTTATTGGGTTTATACGTATGTATAGTTCTATAGTCTAAAAGCTTTACACCGGAAATATAGAAAAATTCGAGATCTATTTCTGTCATATTGACGATGACCATAGAGTAAAATGGACATCGGAATTTTGTCTCTTTCCAGTGTAAAGGTTTGAAAGTATACGTGTCTGTAAAGTACTTAAAAATATTTAAAATTAGAGAACTACGTACACAGAAGGATTTAGCTTCCCCATGTATGGGATCCACGCACGGACTATTTACCCTAAAGGACCCGACACCGGAACGCTTCCCGTACTAGTCAGTTCAACCGCGAGATAGTTCAAA
>WYDE02197366.1:0-10514 GCA_009867175.2 Adela reaumurella | reverse complement strand
AAATTAATAGCAGTGACTATTAAGAAGTCATGCACGTGTGTAGTAATAATAACTTTATCCGTCAGACACTATTTAATTATACATAGAGAGACATGAAATACCATTCTTACCAAAAAATAGTGTTGAGTTTTGCTTGATTTATAAATTTGATACTTATGATTTTTCATGTACACACAATACAATACCACGTTAACAAAATACGTTTAATGAACATTTGAATATCTCTATTTTAAGATTTATTTAAGATTTAGTTATGTATTTTAGTAGCATACACACCTTTCTTCATTGATCTCCTCCTGAACGGGTGCGGGGACTAAGTTTCGACCGCGTTGTCTGCTTCTCTGTCCTGCTGGCAATACTTCGTTCTGTGCTTCCGCTACGACAGTTGTGCTGGCCACCGTAGTCGTCGTACGTTCGATGTTACTATACTTGTTTTTGTTCTGTGAAGAAGATTTAGCTAGCTCATTCTCAGCCTTTGCAGGTCCGTCGTGCGAGTTGTGCACTACTTCCGTAGCTGGAGTTTCTTTCGAATTCTTTCCTTTCAAAGCATCGTCATCCTCGTCTTCGTAGTAGTAAATGTACTCGTACTCGTAGTCCTGGCCGTTGGGTCCTTTTTTGATCTGAATACGAGAGTGTTGCTTCTGCTCCGAGCCCGCAGGCTCGAGCTTCACGTTGGAGGAGAGCAGTCCCGAGTTGATATCGTCGATGGTGTCAAAATTGATGGGGATGACGTCGTATGACCGTGTGGTGGCAGGTGGTGCCGGCGTTAGCACTGGCCTCTGTGTGGTCGTTCCATAGCCCTCACTCAGTTTTCCAGATTCCGACATAGCCTCGAGCGCTACTCTCATGCCGGGGTTTGTATCTAAATCCTTCACAGTTTCCTTAATCCTTATCTCCTCTAGTTTTGATGCTGGCACGTCGATTTCGATCGCTTCTATAGCTTTCTCTTTATTGCCCTTTTTCGGTTTCTTGTCTTGTTCGATGGACACGATACCTTCGCCGTGAATCTTGGCGGTTTTCTTGTAGGTCGGCAACACGTCTATCGCCGGCCCGGAGTGACTCTTCGACGGCTTTTTGCTCTTCTCATGAGACTCCATCGGTCGGCTCACGTGTTGCGTTGGCAGTTTCTCGGGAATTTTATGTGACGTTTCAAAGTTTAAAGTTTGGTCCTTTCCTCCCGACACCAACACGTATTCCTCCCCCGGTCGAGGCTCCGTTATGAGGTCGACTTCGGCATGTGTCTGATATGCGGAACATATCACTAATAATCTGAAACAAAAAAAAAGTCATCTTTAACAAGCCGCTGCAAAGTTTAAACATTCTACGAAAATATGTCGAGGAATCTTTTTATTCCTTTTCTTCTAGCTTTATTAAGAGATAAACGTGAATGCCTGGTTCACAATTAAATGTTAATACATAAATATCTAAGATGAATAAAATATCTCACGATGACTATGCTACAATATGCGCATTCCTGTTGGGTGTTTCGCCTCGCACAAAGCCAGTGTTCTTACTCAACTCTGAGTCAGAGACAATATGCCTACCGTTGGATCTGAGGAGGCACCTAACTACGTATAGAAACGACCCACCCACAAGTTGCGTGCTTTCATATAACTACATTACCATGACACTGATGTTCCCATTGCGTAAGAAGCTAAGTTAACTGCACAATTGCACGTTGAAAATATTCACTTCTTACATTCAAATAATAGTACCGCTTTCGATTAAAAAGCATTCGATGAAATTATCTATAAACACTAAATCAATTACTTCATGTAACAGAACAGTCAAAAAGTACTAAACAATACGAAATACATACTTAAAAAAATTGGACCTAAAATGTGCAGCAATACAAAATGCTGAGATATGTGGGCATTCTAAACAAATTATTCATACATCAGTCACAAGGTCATGCCTAAGACGAGTCAGTAGCAGTGTAGGTGATGCTCAAAGTATGCAAACGCTAAATTGCCCATCAACTTATGAAAATCACGTACCTACCTATGTGGGTAGTATAGGTACGTGACTTGGCGTGAACGGCAGCAACGGAATCTGATGTCAAATCCTTTCACGCTCCGTATTCCTAACACGAGGCCAATTTGAGACACCTACCGAAGAAAGTAAATTCCTTTAGAGATCGATTTGTGAGCGAGATTGTTTTCGCGCATGGTCGTGCGTGGGTGTGAATCTCAAGCAGAATACGTGATTCCGTGCAAGTGCAGAGTGAAGTAACCTCAGCAGTCAGCCGGCGATCCGCTGCCGCTGCCGCAGCCGCAGCCGCCGTGATCACTTTCGCCTGCGATAGCGAGACTGACTCTCACCGCAGCTCCTCAGCGGCCGCGTACCTCATCCGCCCGGTCACATCCGCGCCCATATCACCTTTCTTCAATCACGCACGCATCGGCGACACATTGCGCAACTTCCGCCGCCACCGCCTCCGCAACCGCACCTCCGCCGCCAGCGTTTATTAAATTATCAAATCTGATGTTAAGTGCTAAGTGCTTTGCACTCTGGCGAGGAAACTACTATTCGCAGATCGCGAAAGATCTACCAATGCTAGAGTTAATCCTAGCTGCAGTTTCAAATGTCAGTGTGTTCAACATCCTGGTGCCGAAGCGACAATTGAAGCTCTATAACTAGATGGCACGCCGATAGTGGTCATAAAGTGAACTTCGAACCTAAATGCTATAAAATGAAGAAAACGTAATCAACATAATACGAGAAATTATATTCAACGGCGAGTTTCTCCGAGGAGATTTAACGCTGCGACATACAGAAAGTGAAAACAATAAGGAAGTGCAAGCCAGATTTAGCCGATTAAAACACAAGGAAACCGCGTCCGGCACGATGGGCCAGCGACAGTAGAAATACATCGTGCAGGCGTCAATTACTCTTGAAAAAAAAGTAATAGTGGCGATACTGGCGATACTCGTAAATCGTAACATACTGCAGTTGACTACGTTTCAAGTTGCACCAGCACACGACATGCCGTGCTATGCTCCACGCTCCACCCGATACCGGTTGCGAGCGATTCAATTTCGCTTCAGAGCCAGGGAGAAGTGTGCGTTTGTGTGTCGTATGTAAGGTCACTTTGCGGCCATAGTAGTACTAGTAGTTTACCTAGTAGTGGCTGGCTGTGGCGTGTCCACGCCGCCGAGTGCAAGGCTAGTGAGCGTAGGCCAGGTAGTAGCGACATATGTGGGCCAGTTGGACAGACATACAAACGAGCAAAGTGCAGTCGCTCCGAGTAGAGGGCGAACGAGGAAGTGCGAGAGGAGTCAGACCGGTCTTGGCTCAGGTTATGGTTGAGTAAAAGCCAGGGCCGCATGAAAAGATCTCCAGTCCGCTACAAACATAATTGTAGCATACAAATTCTTTTAGGTCCTCTCATAGTTAATGACTGTGTCGTGGCACCTACGATATGTCAGAAGGGAGCCGTAGCTCGTTCGACCAAATGTTTTTTTTTGATACCACTCCTGACTGTCCTGACACAAAGTGCATAGAATTTTTTTAACTCCGAGTAAATATTCTGCCCCCGCGAACATGTTCTATGTTCAGGCTGTCTTGACCCGACGCGACGCCGCGACGGCCCGACGGCTTTCCCTTTTTCCTTAGGCTAAAACTGACTGACACCACAGACTTAGTTATCTATTCTAGGTATTTTTTTCGGGTATTCGGTTTGCCCGATATTATAGTATAGGGCTCACTAAAAATTGTTGGTCGAAAAGATCGACGGGATTTTTTTAATCATCAACCATAAAGGCACGCTAGGTAGCTGTTTTCTTCGTACCATTTTCGCTTTCCAGATAAGAGCTGAGCACTTTTCAACTTCGTGAAATTGTTTTAAAACTTCATATTTGATAAATTACAGATTTTATTGCAATTTGATGAAATTTTAACCAAATAAATACCACAAGTAATGCGAAAACCGTGCAATATTTCATAGAAGGTAAACACACCAAGACCAAATGTAACGAGTTACATACTGCTCACTATAAAACAGCTCCTGGGCTATAATGTACAAAGCCTTATAAGGCGAATTGTCAAAAATGTTAATTGTTACATTATACGTGTTATTAAGACAATCAATGAAATTATGAAAATTAAAATATTTATATTTGTATAATACAATACCACGTTTCGTATTAGATCCGATAAAAACGCCCAAGTTCCGGTGAAGACAGTTGCAAGTATGATTACAGTCGCTGCCCGACTCTTAATACAAATGCACTTGAATGGCACGCGCTATAAAGGCCTGGGAACGTGTAAATGTAAATCTAGTGTCTGCTTGGCCGTGATGGTCAGTTCAGTGGTTATTGTGGCCTGTGGGAATTCACCTACATGTATGTATACGAGGCCAAGGATACTGAGGCTGATGTTACAACGCTCACGAGAGCGTGGAGACGAAATCCATCAGCGATTTTTTTCTCTGAATAAACAATTTATAAATCACTAGACGCAGTACCCGGCTTTACACAGATACATTCGGTTTAAACAGTTCATGTAGAAGTAAGATGCTGTTTCTCCGATTTTTAAGAAATGTTTGTTCCTGCTCCAGCGTTCCCAGTGGTTCTTAAAATATATTCTTTAAACGCAGAATTGTCCTCGAATTTAAGAATTAAATTATAGAGAACGCTTTCGAAGATGCGAATAGAGCGATTGGACGACAGCGGACAAACACTTTTCATCTTCCGCGGCGCTATCGCCCGCGATTACAAAGAAAACATCCAGTTGTAAATCCTGCCGGCGGCTCCGACTGGTTTATATATATATATATATATATACTACGCTTTTTTACTCACTTCATCGACCCCCGAAAGACTACCGCGATGGTAAATATTCTGTAACAATCTTCACTTGTTAGAGAGTACATCAGTGAAAACCCCATGTGAATTGATTGAGTCGTTCTCGAGTTATAAGCAACAATAAAATCCCGCCGACCCATAGTTACATAAAGCTACCTACATAGTTACAAATTTTCTGCTTATCCATTACGATACTTAGATTTAGCGATATTCAATTAAAAACTAGGTAATATTTCTTAATTTAAATTGGTAAAATACAGTATAATAACAAATCGGCTATAAGTAATAAATAATAAATAACAAACGAGGTATGTAGATATCTTTAATATCTGCAATAGCATTTATTTAATCAAGGTCCCCTCGGACACCTTTATTGTCCTTTTATTATTGTTGCGTTCACCTCAGACAGAAGGACACGGACGGATCCCAATTCTCGCTGTAAGGCGCATTTAAATTGAACATTGAACGAGCTATACGTGTGTCTAATCAATAATTTTGTAGGCGACCTTAATACCTTCGCTTTCAATACATATGACAAAACGTTGGTTTGCGACTTGCGAGTCGTAGTCGTATCGTGCGACCGATACATGAAAAAGAAACCTAATGTCTATATTTCAATTAACGGCAACCATTTAGATGTTTTTGTGTGTTGCGTTGCAACACGCTTCCGTCCGCACGTGGGTCTTGCCGCTTTCGCACTTTAGCTTTAGCTCCCCCCCAAAAAGAAAATTCTTACAGCATTCCCACCCTATACTCAGTTCTAACATAAGCACACTTGTCAAATAAAAATATTACCAAAGGCCGGTCGGGGCATTTAGATCGGGGGATACTGACTAATACTATGACGAAACCAATTGAATTTGAACCATTTCAAACCATTCAAATCTCTCATAAATTACAATGGAAAATACTCAACGAAGGGACATAAAATGTAAGTTGAACACATTGACAAACGAGTAATACAGAAAATAAACAGAGCATTGATATTTAGGTAAGGTCGAAAAGTTTTATTTCTTGAGGTCTGAGGAATCTTGTCATATGTTATTATTCTTTAGAACGCGTGCTTGCAACGAAGTTTAAATTTGATAAGGTGACATCAGAAATGAGACTTACATACATTACATACATACACAACGCTATCACTTAATATGATTGGAATTCTTGAAACTATCAACATTATCAGAATGGACAAAAAGGTTTTGAATGTGCGCTCAATCACGAAAAATTGAATAAAAATACTTGACTTATCAATTTTCGACGGTTTTCTAATAGAAGAAACACTGTCAACCAGAGAATAATAAATTAGATCTTTGTCTACAAAAAAAAACGAACATATTTTTCTATAGTAGTATGGACGTAATGGCGAAATGGGCCCAAGTTCTCTTAAACAATGTATCCAAAAATATACACAAAGGATAGTCATCGAACTAGTCCGAGGTAGTTATTCCTGCATCAAAGAGTACGGCAAACCCCAAAAACTTTGAAAACTTCAAGATAAGTTACATATGGAATTACAATTCACATTTCCATGTGCCTTACTTCTAATTGTTTTTATAATTATTGTAAATAAAGTAGTAATTAGTTATTAATTAAAGTAATAATTAAATGTAATTTATAAAAATGAACTCAAATGGCTGAGGGTAATCGGTCTTTAAAGAGGGTGACCAAAGCAGATTGTACTCATCTGGAGAAAGCTTGTAAATAAAACTTTAAATAATTTATAACACAAATTTCAAGAATATAATAAAAATTCAGAAAAGCGAATTTATCAGTAGGTGATATCTGTAATATTAGATGTTGTATATTAGTCTGAGCCATTCTGATTGAGCTATAATTTCCAAAATTTTAAGATTTTCGTATTCTTCTAAATATATCGATTCTAGATAAATCGATTAATATATATTATTCACATGCATTCCAGACTTAGGCAGTGCAGAAAATTATAGAAATGATAGAGCGCTTAGTCCGAACTTTAGGTAGCTCTATAGTAAAGGGATGCATTCCCTCTCAGCTACAAGTTGACATGTGGACGGTGACATCGGAATAGTCCATAAACGGTATTACACCCTCTATTATTATACCCCGGATCCCGGATGCACGCAGAAAAAAGATTTCCAACAGGCCATTAGAAGGCCAAGCGGCAAAACAATGATTCACGAACCGGGCGATGCTCGATCGACTTTTGCGGCTTTTATATGAAGGCTTTCGCGGAAACATTTGCAGCTTCTCATTGCTTAATTCATATTACAACATTTTAATCGAAAATCGCTTGGAACTCGTTCAGGGAAAACCGAGATGACGCCAAGACCAATAAACACTGAAGCTAACGTCTAGGTAAGAATCGACGCAATGTATACAAATAAATAAACCCTATAATTAAGCCGTCGTATGCAGTCATATTGTTAAAATCGCCCAATTTTTCATCGCGAAACAAGAAGTAACCAGACACACTTAAAGCATAAAAAAGGGTGAATAGACAAGGTTACATTATAAAGTCATTATCGAACAGAATATTTGAAAATCTTCTAGAAACACAGAAAAAAATAGCTTACATTCGCAAGATTTCAGAATTTTGATTGACAAATATCATATTTTTTGCAGTAATTAAAAATATATTTTAATATATTAAATTGTTTATCACTTAGTTTTTCCGTAGAGCATTTGATTTTCGAGAAATTTAAGAAAAACTGGAAAAAAGTATCAAAACGCGCGACCGCCGCGCACGACTGCCTCGTTTTTATTGGTCAGTGAGCGCGACATGGTGTCATTTGGTGGATAGGTGCCTACGGACCCTTAATAATTAGCTAATTAAAATGTATGTCATAAATTTTAAGCGACTACTTTAAATATACATTATAGGTCGAAGAAAAAGTATTTTCGCAAATAGTATGTATAAACTTGTAAAATTTCTTTGGCTGTAGTATTTGTGTCTGGCTGGTTTTGATGACATTAAAAAGGTTTCATTTTCAGAACAGGAACAGATTAGTAAAATGTTGTCCCACTATTTTTCATTCGTTTTACTTTCTGTTAAAATGAGTGAATCTAATTAAGAAATTCGATACATTTAAAAACAATAGTGCCCTAGTTAATATCTTCGGATATTACATGTAGTATTTTAGTAATTTGTTGTGCTTTTTTTCTAATTTTAAGTATTCGTCGCTTCTGTAAAAATCTTTCCTTGTCCCAAGTCCGATAATGAATGATCTCCAGAATTATCCAGACTCACATTGGCTCCAAAAATTTCTTTCGATAGTCTTCTATCATCCATTCTTCCAACGTGACCGAACCAAAGAAGCATCCTTTTTTATATTAAGTTATTCAAAGGGTAAAAGACGTAACGACAACGATACTAAAAAAGGCGCCGATAGATCGTTCACGATAATTCTATTCAGCCATATCTGCATATATTTGTGCCATGTCGCCCTCTCTTCGAAGAACACATTTAACGCTAACGAAGTGGCGGATAAAATCTGCATATGGTGGTTTGAAAATACAGAGGCGGTGCCGCGTTGAAAACGACAAGGTCCTACAGTGAACGTTCATCCCAACAAATAAGCAAAAAATCTGTAAAAGGCTATGTATGTATGCGCCGTCACGTCAGCATTTATGTTCTCTTATAACTCGAGAACTACTCTATCGATTCACATGGGATTTCCACCGAGGTATTCTGTAACAATTAAGGATGGTTGTGCTATGCTATGTTTCACCGTGATATTCCCCCTGGGGTCGGAGCAGTAAGCAATTATGATGTCGCGCGGGTGTTCGGTTGCGGGCGGGATGTACAACTGACCAGCAATGACAGAAAGAAATATTTATTTTTCACTTCTACACAATATTAATAAATTACAAAAGGAAAACACATAACAATAATAGAAGAGAAAAAAATGACAGGACGCAGCCTATGCTGAATCTCGTGAAAATTACACTAGATTCATCGCTGTATTTAAGTCAAGCCCTTCTTTTTAATTGCGGGCGATAGCGCAGCGTGAGCTTCTATAGTCCTAGATTGCATTGAAATCTTTTACATGAACACCATTTTCAAAGCTGTCGGTCAGACAGTAACCTCTGACGGTAACGACATAATAAATGATATTAAAATGGTAAGGCGCATTATATGCGATGTGGTGAATTAGTAATGAATGATGAATCTATGCTGTGATATGATAGCACTTCGTGTTCAGAATTTGAAATGAGCACAGGCCAACGACCGGCTTGGACACGAGGAACATGAACCCTCCTTCCGAATCGAATACGAGAGACAACGGTGCTATGAACAGCTCTTGAAACATAATAAGCAACTCCTTCCTCCTTTGCAGCCATTTTATTTGCTGAAATGCTGGGTACAGGCCTCTCTCATTTACATTATATGAGACGATTTAGCCATACACTTCCACGGTTACCAACCAGCTTGGAAGTGGGTTTCCTGACGATGTTTTAATTTCACCGTAGTGTCAGCAGCCATTTTAACACAAATTAGTTGTAAATATTATGGTGACACAATTATAAAGCAACTAAATAATCGTTAATAATATAAGAGAATAATAAGAGAGTACCTATTGGGTTGTCTGTCTGATTAAAAAAAAAATTAAGTATAAAAAAGTATAATTTAACAATTTGTTTCTCTCTGTCGTCATCTCTGTCCGCTTATACATAACTCATACATAACTCATTCGTCGTGATGTGGTTTTAACAATATGTCTCAGTTTCGTCTTGAATGTGCACTTATGTAATTACTCACCATAGCACAACAAAAACCTGCCAAGTGTGCCCTTTATGCAGCGATGTTTATAAATATTAAGGATTAATAAAATAATACACTACAGGAACAAAATCTATCTTACTTCATGAATGCCTACTAACTACTAAACTAAGTAATTTGTAACGCGGTTAGGTGAAATGTTCCTCCACTACCTCGACCTGACCAGATGTCTTTATGTAGGAAACCCTAGGCGCTTGCAAGTATTTTTCGGTATATTATTATATTTTGGTCACGTCTTCGCCTTTTTTAATATTATCATCCCATAATCCAAGCCGACATCCCTACGGAGTTGCAGTGATTCTATATCGCGGGACACTTCGGGATCATCCAACTGTCCAGTTGGTATTTGTGTAGTCATCCTACAAGTGCGAGCAGTACCTAGGTACTCCGGCAGGATCTAATCTGCGCAGCAGCCTTAGATTAATTTATAAGGTATCTCTAAGGTCACACGTCGACCTACCAAATTACTTTATTCTTGCACTGGAGCGTGTCCCCATGCAGAGCACGAACCTCTCTCACTGATAGAGATATTACTCGTGGAGGCCTTAACTTCCGCGGTATGAACCGGTTCGAGACGGCATAGATTTAACTAGACTTTCGTATCGTTATAGATTTCCTCACGCACGGCGTTTCCTTCACCGGAACTGACGGAACTAAACAAACTGCACAGGGTCTTGAAGATTTTATATTTAATATCCGACATACAGATTTAGGTAACAATAAATTTCCTATTCTACTTGAATTACGAATTTTTTTAAAGTGATATTTTTAATGTTTTTTTTGGTAGTTTTATACAGGGTGTAAACCAACCGTCGATCCTTCTTTAAACCAGGTACTCCATACATGGTATCAAACACGAATACGTTTCATTATGGTTAATAATTATTTTTTGACCTCACCATACATTTTAGCCGAGAATTATTTTTATAAATTATTAAGAAGTCGAAATT
>WYDE02197365.1:0-16531 GCA_009867175.2 Adela reaumurella | reverse complement strand
CCTAAAACAAACGTTTTGCAGAGTCGTTCAGTTAGTAAGTGATATTATATCCTCGATTATATTTATGCCAAAGTGTTTGTTTGTCCTTCTTTCACGAAGCAACCGAGCAACGAATCGATGTATTTTTTCCACAGCAATAATATATAAGCCGCAGAGTATATTAGGATATTTCGTTTTACCCCATCTCTGTGCGTAAAGGTTTGCTTACACACTCATGCGCGGGGTGTTAGGAGTCTGTTCATTAAGTTATGGGAATTTTAGGAGATATTAAAAATCTCATTCTGGCAACACCATTACTTGCTGTCAAGTGGCAGGTCACAAGGAAGAATATTTTTGCCGGATTGCCTGTCCCTTGAGAGCAAGTAATGGTGTTGCCAGAATGATATTTTAATTTATCCTAATATTTCTGTGGAAAGGCTATTAATTCGCGATAAACACCGAGAGGAAACCTATATACTAACAATACGAATGTGCTGTAGTGTATAAAGGTTGATTGGAAGAGATTGCCTCTGGCAATAAGTTCGCCGTCTGCTAAGCGTAAAATTCTATAATTATTTATTTATAAAGAAACAATCATTTCAGAGGTGTCCCATACACCTGTGTATTTATGGCAACCCTATAGGTAACACAAAGTGTGGGGAGTTGGAATCGATTTCCGTGTATCGTGAGGTCGCTCACGACGGATCCAGCCACGATCTCACATCGGGAACCGGGGGTTGGAGGTACCATGCACAGCTACTCGCATAGTTGACATTTTTAATGTGCAATTCAAGCAAATCCTATAAATCGAGTTAATTTCGTGTAAGAACAAGGACACAGCAACAGCGATTTTTTTTTTAAATAGACTACATTCTAGCGAATTTCATAATGCGTTCAAAAGTATTCCTCATGCATGACTTGATTATTTTCCTATTAAAATATGGCAGAAAATGCTTTATTATCCAAAAATATTGACAATAAAATATTCGCGCCTAAAAGCTCGATCACGTAACTGTGAAGTCACCGCATAATAAAACCGTATAAAACCGAGTGAATAAAAATAAACATATTTATTTTGGTACACAAAGTACGAGATTTTGTTATGAATTTTTGCTTTTGTTATGATATCAATTATTGAATCTGTCACGAATTGTTCAGGTCTTGGTCTGATGTTAGTCCTTACGCCCGTGGACATTATCCTATCCGCGAAAAAAGTTACAGATTCACACTGTCAAATTATTGTACGTAGGTATATTACGATCTATACACAACAGTCATTGTAAAGTAAAAAAAATTGTCTCAAAAGTCACCATAACCATTAAAATTTAAAGTTTCAACTCTTCAAAAGGCGTGTTAATAAATTAAGACCAAGACCTTTTTGCCCGCCTTACAGCTGGCATTGCGCCTCTCTGATTGTGGTTTCACGAGGAGTGGTGTTATTGGCTGTGACCTTCTCTCTGAAGTCTGGGCACAGCTACAGTTCAATATTTAAAAAAATCCAATCAATTCAAACACCAAAAATTATAATTTTTTATTTACTTTACTCATTTCAAACGACGCACGACTACGCCTACACGAAAAGCTGTACGCACGCTGAACAGGCGACTTGTTTCTAGTTTTTTATTAGCGGTGTTTATAGCCGTAGTTGGGTTTTAGTTTTTTTAAACTTTTATTTTATTTTACTACTTTTATTACTTGTATCCGGTCTGTGTTCCCACGCAATTTTTACCTATCCCCGTCTGACGTGCAAAATTTCCAAAACAAAGTAATACTTCTTTAATGCTTCTTAAAATCAACAGAAGGATACCTTCTCTTTCCTGTCTCCAATGTCTACAATGTAAGCCGGGAATGTGAGCCTATTAAACCTCATTGCCCCCGTGCAACATTAAAGTGTCCAATGTGCATACATTACGGTGTCGTCGTCTCGTTCGCGATCTGCACAATAATGTTGGGTTTCCGAGCTTCGTGGGTGTTCTGGTAGGTCCATTACGAGTTACAGCAACGCATAATACGATTAACACCGTGCGTTGTTCACGGAGATCCTTATTTATTTATTCGATGAACCAACAGCCGAAGGTGATGAGTACATGTTACAGATTGACACACTTATCATGGCAGGTGGGGGTGGCGTCGGGTTCGTTGTGTGAAATTTCATGAGGTTGTCTGGTTTGGGGTAGGACTTGTGTTTAGTTACAGTTTCCGTCAACTACCAAGATAAGCGTATTTATTTGTTTGTTGTTACTTTATTTTAGTGCTTTGAGGTGCTTGTTAAGCCCTTTTTTAAAGGAATTGGTGGTTGGTGCTTGTGCGACGTCTTCATGTAGTTTCCACATTTCCACTGCTCTAGACACGAAGTGTCTTTTCGGTTTGTTCAAAGTTCACTGGCGCTATGCTATTCTTATTGGTATTTACTTTATTTTAGTGCTTTTAGGTGCTTGTCAAGCTTCTTTCTAAAGGAATCGGTGGCGGGTGCTTGTATGACATCCTCAGGTAGTTTTTTCCACATTTCCACTGTTCTATTTGACACGAAGTGGTGATGGTTTGGTTGGTTGAGGTTTGAGGTCTGCCCAGTTGTCTATACGATGTTTCCGTGATCACGCCGCGGCGATGATCGACGCAAACTCGTCACAGGCCTGCTGGAGTCTTTCATTACAACTGCCATCGTTCCGCGCAGACTCGGAAGGACTGTATCTATACTAGAAACTCCCGCGACGTGAACGCTCGCGCGGCTACATATTTTCTCACTGGTCCGACCCCCGAAGAATACGGCGATGGTGCATAGCCTATAGCCATCCTCAGTTACCATACAGTTATGTATGTATGTACATAATTAGTTCATATTTTCTACAACATTATATTTATTACGTATTTATTACATACGCTGGACAATTACAGAACGAAAGAATCAGCATTCATAGAGCAAAAAATCCCTTTCAAGTCGGTGCACAGAAAAACATCCAAAATGTGATGTTTCCCTACCTACACCTAAACAACTGACACTAATGATACATCTATATCCACTCTAAAAATGTTAATCTTTCTTCTTCTTCCTTTTGCAGCCATTTTATTCGCCCCACTGCTGGGTATAGGCCTCTCTCATTTACATGATATGAGATTGAGTCATTGATGATTTAGTCATACACTTCCACGGTAACCAACCGGATTGGAAGTGGGTTTCCTCACGATGCTTCACCGGAGTGTCAGCGGCATTTAGCACAAATTTTAGAATTTATATAACTTTAGAGTTATAGTTTTATATAAATATTTTGCTCCCAGTGGGTATCGAACCCGCACCTCCCGCTTGAGAGGCGTGCTCTTGACCTCTCGGCAAATCTGGCACTCGTTCATCATGTTCGATCATCGTTCAAAATGTTCATGTCTATAACTAGGTATTTTTAAGGCATACATGGGTACCATTACTAAAATTCCGTGGGATCTTAAGTATCAGCAACTCTACACGGCAAGGGAGCCATAAGGGAAAAAAATAGGATCCCACGGGGGCCAAAACGCTATTAAAAAAAGGGATTTTTTAAGATCCCAAACCACAGGGTCCTGAATGGCAACACTAGCAAAATACCACCCCATCTCCCACCCACACACACACACACACACCGTGCTACTCGGGCGCTACCGCAGGCGGGCTCATTCCATCTTTGGAGAGCTCTAGTATGCATAAACTGGGGTGTCCTGAATATACTACGACACTTTCGACGCGCTCCATCGCACTTTTCATGCCTAGAGCCGATATCTTGGTGGAAAGCGACGCTTCCGCGAAACGAGAGATCCGTGCCACAGTATAGCGGAGAACAGTTGTTCAGCTAACGCACAGATCTACTTTTCTATCGGTGTTCAGTGAATAGACTATTCCACTCAAATTACTCCAAAATTCCCAAATTTTCCAAATACTCCAGGTAATTAGTGTATGTATTGGTATATATTTTTTTAGTATGTATATGTATATATATTTATGTGCACATTTGTATTTATTTTATATTAATTTTATTTATATAAATCTCACCGACTTTCTTGTACGCCTTCATGCTTTCTACCGCATCCCAAAGGTTTATCATTGAAATGCCTTAGGTTACAAAGGCGCGAAGCCTTTTGTAACTTTTGTTTAATGATTGAGTACACACAATAAAGAATACATACAATACAAAAATGTATGTATGTTCATGGGTAAACAGATTAAGTTGGAAGTATTTTTACATACTTAAATGAAAAAACATTTAATCTTCGAAAATACCAAGAACTTACAGAGATATTTACAAGCAAAGTTTGAAGTAAAATAAATGTACTAAATGCGGTTACATGACAAATATCACACGATGTGACGTAACACTGTTCGAGTTCTGTACAAAAGGGGGGCGTCACCCAAGGTTTCTTAGCAAAAAACTAGTCCGCTAATGACTTTCGATGAGGAAGCACGCAAGAATTTTCTCTCCATCCATAAAAAAACAATGTTGTAAACAACAAATGACGTTTGGTGAGCAAATGACATAGAATGAACCTACAAAATTTCTGCCCGATCGGCCTTACCGTTTAAGAGTGGACGTAGACAATTTTTCACCGAAGTTTCTTGCGAGTACTTCTAGGAATTCTAAAATTGGCTTGCCGCTAAATATTGACATATAGAATGAACCTACAAAATGGCAGCCCGCTCGGCTAAGCCGTTTAGGAGAAGATGTGCGGACAAACAAACATACACAAAAAACTTTTTGACCCTAATCGAGTAAGGTCTACCTACTGTGACATCCTTATCCACTGTGGCTTCGTATCTCGGTCCATGTCATTATGACAGGTATGGCAGCGAACGTGTTAGCATTCACCCACCGTCCTGCCGCCAGACTGTTTGCTCGCTATGTTTATTTGTTTACATTTACATTTTGTTTAAACAAATGTAAACAAATGTTTATGTTTATCTTTGTACATACGGATGGCGAACGAAAACGAGGCTTGTATTCAGAATGGTTTAGAAAACGACCCGTTAGAAAACCCGTTGCAGAACCCGTACTTCTGAATATTTTGAATAATTTCTAGAGTTTTTTTGGCACATATTAGAATAGAATATTAGTACGTAAAAAAATATGCATTCATTATTTTAATTAATTTCCTTAGTTTCTTACAAGTTTTTCTATTGCAGATGTGGATTTTATTTTTTTTTATTTTCAAAGAACCACCCCTTACTTGGTCAGGTAAAAAAAACCTTATTCACGGTGTATGGTAAATAGGTACTACTACCCAAAAAAGGGTGATGCTGTGCATGAAACTGATCAACTGTTATTCTACGACTTTTGAAATTGAGCAAAACATTTTTTTTCTGCATAAAAACGTTTAAATACGTTCTCTCAAAATGGTAATAAAAATGTACCTGAAAAAAAAAAATTTTAAGAAAAACTTTTCATCACATACAGAGTCATACCATACATAGGTCAGTCCAAAAAACGTCTAACCGTAAACTTAAACCCTGTACACCATAAATAAATATTCACTCAAAGAGCCCTTATAGTACATTACAAATCAATAAATCATGAAAATAATTAACCATAAAGAGTCATGAAAAATATTAATTGACCTCCCATATATGTATGTACGCCACATTAAAACGCTTCAACTATCGCAATGCGAGCGTAAAACCGATCTCCATTTCGAGGAACTAGACTCCTCGAGTAATGTTATGCTATGTCATGGCGAGTGCCATACATGGTGGCATGGCTCATATCATCACGCCGCCTATGACGTATTTGGAGCATAATACTACGTAAGTCATACTCGTACAAGACAGGTTATCGATCGAGTATGCATTACATACAAAGTACGAAGATTGCTGGTATGGTATACATGAAAGGTGGTTTAAGGAATTTAATGTATACACAATATATGAGTAGACAGCAGTAGAAATGAATTTCTTATGAATACCAGCCAGCAGCGAGCCTATACCGCGCAGGAGGGAATTCTATAAAACCTGTCCTAATGATCCTGAAAATGTATTTTTTCATGGAAACCGACAGGGAGGCTTACCGCGTAGGGTGAAAGCCAATAAAAACTTTTCTAATGATTATGAAAATATATATTTTTATGGAAACCGACAGGGAGGCTACACCGCACAGGATGGAAGCCCCTATAAAGCCTGTCCTAATGATCCTGAAAATTTATTTTTTCATGGAAACCGACAGGGAGGCTATACCGCGCAGGGTGGAAGCTTATAAAACCTGGTCTATGGCCCTGATGGATCACAGCGCCATGTTAGCTACTTCTCCGCGATATGTCTGACTGATTGAGATACATGGATATGATTTTTCCTGTATCCTCAAACTTTGCTCATTGCTCTCTCGAGCAAACCACCTGTTTGCTACAATTGCTACAAGCTGATTGCTAGGCTCGCCATATCACCGCAGAACTTGTAAACCACCGATCAAATAGCGTACGAGTCTCGAGCGCTTGTCACTTTCGCCAATCGATGTACGGTAGTGTCTGTCCGAATTGATTAGTGGAAATTTGTATGTAAATATAAGGAGATTAGACGTGTGACATGTGGATTGGATATGTTGGCAGGTCAAGTTTTAGCACAATTAAAATGTGCGATAGACAACCGACAGGTGTCTATACCTATATTAATTAACTTGAATAATTTCTTTCATCTCAAGAAGACGCGTAAATAAAACTTTACACATACATATTACTTACGCTGAATCCCGACAATCGGGGTAAGCAGAGCAGTCGGTGCTGTACTGCAAGAACTCTGGTAAATTGCAGCACAACACCGACTACCACATTTCGCAAGACATTCGGACAAGATATCAGCACGTAAGGCACGAAGACCCACCTATTGCATGACTCGGTGGAAATACGGTGTCAAGGCGAGAGGTGGCGAGACTGTCGCCCTTTAGCACGGCATATTGTCCTTATCCCTTAGTCGCCTTTTACAGCATGCATTGAAAGAGATGCAGTGGGGTCATTCTTTTAAGTACCGGCCCCACATGGTATATAATTTCTAGAACAAATTTCAATAGAAGACTAATGAAAATTAATTCAAGTTCCCGGTAGATGACCTAGCTGTAATATGAGATGATGTATGCCAGTCTGTGCCATTCCAGTTGAGCTAGAATTTCCAAAATGTTACTATTTTCGTATTATTTCTAAATGATAGCTCTATTGGAATGGCGCTGACTGACATACATCATCTCACATAACGATAACTTGAATTGAATGAATTTTCATTATCATTAAAAAAAATCTGTTTTATAAGTATTATTTAACCGCCTTCTTGAGATGAAAGAAATCAGGTCTTAACCTCAAGGCTATGCGCTATTGAACTGGGAGGCGGTAAAAAAAAACGTACTTTTGTTATGAAAATTATTACGCTGGTCGTGTTCCTTATTTTTTTTTCATCAAAAATATGTTTATCTGGCGACTGGAAGCCGTTGCGTTCAGAAATGGCAACACTTTAATTAAGCAGTTTCAAAATGTTTATCTCAAAAACTGTTAGTTGGATCCGAAAAGTTCCTAAATGAAGACGTATTGATTTAGAGATCAAATGTATCATTCTATTAGATATTATATTAAAAGATTACATCTTGAAATGGTTAATGGTTCAGTCACGAATCACAATATACATTTCTACAATAAAATCAAGATCAGATAATTCACAATTAATCTTTCGGCTTCCATAACTTAAATACTTAACAATTATCGACAGCTTTCATTCCTAACATTTCATTGTCCAAACTATCTGCAACGTTTTCACTATCAACGCGCTGAGTCGAATGCTTTCCTATGGAATAACAATCACCTGGGCTTTCATCAGGCGAGGCGTGGTCGAACGACCACTGCATACTGATTGTCGGTATTGTATTTTGAAATGATAGGGTTTCTATACAACTTTATGTAACGCTTATAACTTTCATCATGGTAATGCTCAAGATTGCTTAAGCTTTAAGGCATTATAAATATGGAGCTTTTAAAGTTTCCGCGTGCAATTTTAATGGCTAAATTCCCGTATGATCTAACGCACAGAACCCAACTAATGACTTCCCTAATTAGGACTGTTCTACGTAATATATTGATCGACACAGTGCATGGATAATCGTGCCATAAAGTTAATTGACATTCTAGTTTCTGTTCTATCGAAGTTATCATTTTCTCGATAGAGTACGAGTATAACATAAATAATTTATAGAGCACTTTCAGAAACTGACTTCGATTTAACATTATCAAACAATTTCAAGGAATTAATACCTATTACACTTCTGAATAAGTTAGATGAAAGAGAGACAAGACTTAACTTCATGAAAATATAAATATATTTTCCGTAATAGCGGCTTCTATTGTCTCCATTTAGTGCAGAAATAAGACGAAAAGATTCACGTTACATGCAGAGAATATTTGGAAACATTAAATATGTATAAATTTACTAATAAACAAATCATATAAATAAATACAACAAAGGACCAAATACACCACCCTGGCGAACTCCCGATGAAACTCACGACCAATGAACGCCTGCAATCTCAGGGCAAAGTGAAAATGCCTCGTCTGGATACATCCGGAAGGCTGTCACGAAGCAAGAGGCGGTAGCTGGCCGGAATGTGTTTTTTGTAAGAACGAGGGGCCGACTTGCCGACAGTGGTACTTCTGCGAAGCGTTGGCTACCTTATAATGTGTACAACTTCGTGCTCGTGTGATTAGGTTTAGGAATGGCTTTTCCTATACAGCTTTGCAACTCTGAAACGATTTGGGATGATGATACAAGCCAAGTGCGATTCAGACTAAAATGTGATCATAAAGAAACTATCGTACACAAGATCCTTTCTGGGGGTTCCAGGAGTGGTTATTTACAAAATTAAGAAAATATAAATTAGATTATACGGTCAAGAAGAAAAGAAATTTTGCAAGTAATTCTGTCCACATTTACCAATAGGTACCTATATAAAATGATCTGGGTTGCGGAGTAGCCTAGTTGGTTATCGTACACCTCTTACTCGAGAGGTCGTGGGTACGATACCTGGTATGCGCACATTTTTTCCGGATTTAGGTTAAAATTTGTGTGCAAAATTACAATGTACCCCGGGGAAGGCACCGTGAGGAAACCTATACACTAAGAATAAGAATGTTTTGTAGTGTATAAAGGTTGACTGGAATATATGTATTTTCTACAGCAATAAGTCCGCCTTCTGAAACAGAAAAGTATATTTATTTATTTATCTCATAAAAAGTTTACATAACAAGATAAGTAACTGTCATAAACTCAGGCGCGGACAAAGTACAAATGAAATGCAAGATCAATGCGCGAACGATGACAAAGAAAAAAAAGAACGAATTAGAAATGCCGACGAAAGCAAGATCGTTCATTGACACGACAAGTGATAAATGAATGAAGGAATTCGCAAGTGAGTTCATTCAGAATTGTTCTAAATTTTTATGACCATGAATTTCACTCAGCACGTCATCAATCTAGCAACTTACATGATGGACACACCAATTGACACATGCAAGTAGGTCAGTTGTAATGGAGCATGTTCAACAATTTCGTTCATCTTCTTTATTGCGGAACCTAATTTGAAGATGTCGAATTCAACCAGAAAATTACAAATTGTGATTTGACGTACCAAGGCTCCAATTACTTACATATGAGTAGGTATTGGGAAACTTAAAAATTATTAAATCGGAGACTGTTCTTTCTAAAGTTTTTTCTTCATTTTATTTCTTTGTAATTCTGATTCTTAAATTCTAGTTTCATCTTTCGAATCATCACCATCAGAGCTGATTAGCGTCCTATTTAACTCCTCATTATCCGATCAAAACTGGTTTATCTCCGCATCGGCGAATGCTCATCGAATCCGCATAAGTCGATCTAAGCACAGTCGCTGGGCAGACGGAATCTTAACCAGACTAAGTGCCCCAGACGCCTCTCATTCCAACGGGTTAAGTACCGGCCAATGAGTTCCGATCTGGGGTTAGGTCGTCAATTTCTTTACAAGATTGAACGTTAATGAGATTTAGGATGCAATTACAAATTTAATAGCCACTTAGCCCGCTTGATAGCGATCGTTATAATAGTTAAATTAGTAATGCAGAAATTGAAAAGCCTCCTTGTGAGTAAGACGAAAGGGTGAATTTAGGATAACGTCAATTCTTTTTACTAATAGACAATAGACGTTTGATATGGAAGTAACCTGTCATGCAGGCATGACATGTAATGTGTATAATATAAATTTTGATGAAATTACAGGCCACTGGTACATGATTCCATTATAACGTACTTTAAAGATCATAATTACATATTACAGGAATTGGAATATGTTAGTATGACTGTGAAATAAGGATCTATATTAGCACATATTTGAACTATGGGAACTGATTATGCTGCCAATTTATTTAATCCAAGTCCTATATTCAGAACTCCTGTGGATGGACTAGAAGTATTTACAAAGTGCATTAAAAAATGAACTGCTAAATTGAATATGAAATAGAAACTGCGAGACTAACAGGCCATGAAATAAAGGCTATCAAAGTATCAGGTGTGTGTAAGGCTTTATGGGTGTAGAAAACAGCCATAACACAGTTACACTGCACGTTAATAGCTCTATTAACATTTTCTTTAAGACAGTAATTAATCCCTTGGCATTTCTAAACACGACTGGGATATCTGTGTGACAGGCAGAGATGTGTAAATATCCGATATGAAATACGGTACTTCTACAATAAATTATGGGACAGCCAGAGATTTACAAGCGATTTTCTCCACTGGAAGTCCACACATTTCGCGATGTTATGCGACCTAAATCCATCAATATACAATCGGACAATAAACCCAAAATACCAAGCAACACCGTAGTTCAGTCACACCATTTAAATTTTGAAGATATTTGAGAATTTGACACCAATGAAATATTGGTCATAAGAACATTTTACAGTTACGAGCACTTCTCGCACAGAATATCACGGCAAACCTTTAGACTAGAAATCGTCGCACAAATATTTACAACAATCGAATTGATGCTGAACTGAAAAATAGGGTTCGAGCAATGTCTCGATTGAAATGGAGACTGTGAAAAACTTCAATACGGTCGAAAAACGTTCATAAATGTGCTGATAGAAGTGTTAAGATCCACTTATCTCTGTCTAAGTTATTGAGTAGTACAAAGTCGCAAATATAAAAAAAAACAAGAATACACTGTTATGCAATAAAACTGTATATGTCGTGTAAGTTTGAAAGATAGAATGAGGAATAAATACGTAAAAGAAAAAGAATCAAAGAATCAAAAGAAGACGTAGTGACCAGGATAGAGAAAGGTATGATTCGATGGTTGTCTCTGCTTACCCCTGTGGGAAAGAGGCGTGATGGTATGATTAATAGATTGACAATAAAACGTTCCTTCCCCTTGGCAAGTCCGATCAAACGGAAAGACGATGTGAAGAGAAACACGAAGAACAAGTCCAAGTTTTCAAAAGTGACCAAATCATTCTAAAATTCACAAGTTTATCCTTGGACATGGACATCAGCGAGGTAGTTTTGTTTAACGCTGAGCAATATCGGCTTCTTATTGGTCTCGTCGCTGGCATGTAATCGCATCCCAGGCACATCATAAGTTCAAGTAAATAACGAAAGTCCTGGAGCTGCCCACAATGTCAGTGATCCATAAAGACAACTTTCTGGCATGGCTGGAACAATATTTTCCATATCCACATTATCAACCGCTGTACTTCAACGTTACGACCCTCACGAATTTGACTTGATAAAGAGCATAATGGCCCCTAGCGTCACGACAGTGCCTGTCCTCTGACCTCACGCAAAAAAGCGAAAGTGTTCGGGATATAGGAGCGCACGACTCACTTTCCATCTGGTGACGGATGCACGCAGTGAGAATTATAATATTGGGCGTACCCAGTTTTCGATCGTATTCGAATCGACACTTGTCACGTTTTGATGTACATACATACCACCACGCCTCTTCCCTGGAGTGGTAGGCAGAGACAATCGAACACCGTGTGACATGTTCCTGACATACATCCTTTGCTTTGTGTCATATATCGCTTAATACATGATTGTCGGTTACGGGTGCTGCGACCTTGCCGTTTCCGTAAAAAAGTTGCCTATTTGGTCATGGTATGTTTGCCTAGGGCGGCTCCGTTCGATTCTTCCTTCCACATTCGTTTCATATATTTGTTGGTGATTCTCTCACCATCCATTCTCTCCATGAGTCCAAACCACTTAATCATACTGTTCTCTATCATTGGCGCTATGTCTTCCGTCAATCCATATTTTTCTCTTACACGTACATATATTCTTCACCCTATCTTTCAAAGATAAAGCTCATATTCTTCTTAATGGAGACATTTCAACTGCATTTATTCTACTGTCATGTCGCTTCTGCCAGATGTTAGAAATTAATCTCATAATCTTTGTAAATCGAAATGCTTATGCACTTGGTACCTAATGTCTTGAGGTTTTGGCAGTATGATGGTCATCAAGAACAACGCTAAGCTCTTTACATGGAAAGAGCTTCGAAAGAGTCACTGGATGCCTCCTACAGAATGGATAGGTGGATGGAAGGTCGAGAGCGGGACTGGTGATAATTCTCCGCGTCCTAATCATCTCAGACTAGCTGATGAGGACCAGAAAGCCGAAACGTAAGACATTCTGGAGGACTAGTGCGGCCGCTCGCTGTTCCTGACGAGCTCGATCGAAGCTCTCCTCCACCAATGAGGACAGGATATGTTCGGTGAAACCATTGACAACACATTCTACAAATTCATATCCTGCGGGGAACAAGAAGCAAAATCTAAAGCTAGTTCTTTAATGAAAATATCACATAATATAAACATTCGAGAGAGGCGTTGACATGGCACCTTCCTAATTTCTCCAACGTGTATCATTACATCACTGGTGCCAACTTTTTTTTATAGACAACCAGCTTGGGTGGATTTGCCGAAAATAAAAAAAAAGATCAGACACGGATCCAGATAATCGGATCATCGGATCACCGGCGATGGAAGTACTTATAAAACAGACTAAGGGAACCGATTGGTCACCTGCGGTGAATGATTCAATGTACCATGATGGGTGATGGGTGATGTACCAATCCATGACAGTTTAAAACTAAATTATAACTATCATCTCAATGATTCAAACATCTCAGACTGTACACATTTCAACACGAAGCTGTGTCGATTGTGTGAGAACATATTGTTCTTGATGTTTAAAAAGAGCTTACGAAGTTTCTTGCCGACTCTAATCGGCGGGCGTATTAGAACCGTATGGTAAAGTCTTGATAATTCAAGTGTGTGTACTAGCAAATACCAAACGACTGCTGCGTTGTACCGTTTCCAAGCTTTATCGGTCCACAGCCTAACAATCCTTTGCAGCCATTTTTTTCGCCCAACTGTTGGGTACAGGTCTCTCTCATTTAAATGATATGAGAGAATTTAGTCATACACTTCCACTGTGACCAACCAGCTTGGAAGTGGGTTTCCTCACGACGTTATCCTTCACAAGAGTGTCAGCAGCCATTTCAGCACAAATTCTAAAGATATAAATGTTGCTCCCAGTGGGGATCGAACCAGCATCTCCCGCTTGAGGCGTGGCTGTTGCCCGCTCCGCTAATGTGACCTCACATAATCTTTGTAAGTACCCTAACAATGCGACGTTAAAATAACTATTTTCTTCAATAATGATCAAGATTTCAACCAAACAAATCCAAAGTATGTGGAGAAAGCCAGCGACTTATGTAGCTCGACGCGACGATCCCATATGCCTGCCCTCGATCCGCTCAACCGGTAGAAGGAAGTCCAGATCTGCAGATAAACTGAAGATTTAGAGACATCTGTCAGTCTGTCGTCAGTGCGCTGGAGTTGTGTAATGCCGATTTATGCAGAAAGGGGGGAATTAAGGTTTGACTGTAGATGTGAGCGGTGCGACGAGCGAAGCAATGTCTGTATTGATCTATGTATAATATTTCGTAGCCACATCGTAGGAATTGACTATTTCATGAAATCTACACGCGAAAAAAATTGGCCATATCGTAAAATAATCATCATTTTCACAAGAAAACCTAAACTATCCCAACGTAATCTAACCTAACCTAATCTGCCATATCATCGAATTAATCATACCCATTAATGAAATTATCATAATTTTCATAACCTAACGTAACCTAAACTAACCTAACCTGACCTAATCTAACCTACCCTATAACATAACCTAGCGCATTTCATTTCATTAAATGTAGAAAATTTTAAGATATCACAAGGATCAATACAGAAATCAAGGAAGTAATACGTACTTCGTACAATAAACGTTGCAAAATATGTTTCTTTAATAAAACTCCGGACGCCCGCTCCGGCTTACTTCGCTTATACGATTACTGGTCAACAACCATAAAACTTACCGTGATGAAGTATTTCCTTAAACACTCCCCATAAAATATTCCTTATGCAGAAGACCGCATCTATTTCTGATCAGCCTTTCCACACATTAGTGCACATGTATTGAAGACGCGTATTTTCAGCGTAGTGTTCACAAACATACACACACAATTTCCCACAACAAAGGAATATGCTCCTTGCCGTCGGGGTGAAAAATGGTATGGACCTAAACATGTTTTTTTATCAAACCAAAAAAGTCACATAAAAAAGGTGCTTCACTTTCATTACATAGACCAAGGCACTCAAATTTATTTATCTTCATGAGTAAGCAGATTACGTTGGCTTATTTTTATATAAATAAATATTTTTAAATCGTCGAAAAATACTAAGAACTTAGAGATATATTTACAATCAAAGTTTCAAGTAAAATGAATGTGCCTATTAGGTACTGAAAACCCCCACCGCTGTCGGGAGTCGGGTCGGGAGTCGGGACCGATATCACTTGATATGACGTTTACACTGGGTCAAGCTCGTTTGTATGTGCCGCTGCGTGGTTGCCTGGAAGCTATCGTTTATTCCAGCGCTATAAATTGTTCGCTTTAAATTACTCTAACTTCGTCAATTCTTATCGTATACTATTAAAATTGGACCGAAATGTAAGTCATGATATGAAAAGTTATTTCCACATAAAATATGAAAAAAGCAAAAATATACATTCTTTGTATTATTATTTTAAAACCCTTTATTAGAATTGTATCACTAATTGACGTAACACTATGAATAAATAGTCGGGTAATAAAATAACAGAGAAGTAATAAAGTTGAAAAAAATCTTTGGACTTTCCAAGCATCGCTGTCTCGTCGCTGGTTATTTTGACCAACTCGTCCGTCCGTGCTAGTTCTTAGTCGTGTCACATTTCAATGGATTTATCTCGTGCAGTTGATTAAAGTAAATAAGGAAATGCTTATTACAAGGTGATTTTACGAGTCCATCAAAATGTGGTTTTATGATACCGGCTGCCTTCTATGACTCAATTTAATCAATACATAACGTACACACGCCAAGTTTTATTTCTGTGCATCGTTTTCCAGGTAATTTACACGCTGTTGTAGAGAGAGTACCTACGTTCCGCGCTGCCGACCGCCAGCCGCGTTATGCCAAATCATATTATGAGCCGAACAATACATAATTCACCTCGCGCTCTCCGGACAAGTCATACGGTCCAAAGTCTGCGATGCGCAGAAATGAGACTTCTCGTGTGTACACTAAGACAGTCCTGTGGCGAATTTGCGACATGGTGGACTTCAGAAGGTCTTAACAATATATGTCGATTTGCAAGGGTACTTTTTTATAAGTAGTGGGTTTATCAGAACATTCGTGAGCTGAGCGCCTGAAGGTGATACGTAAACCGAAATTATTATTACTTTTTATTAAATTATGCCCGAATCAGTAAAGTTCAGATCGCCTACTCAATGTTGCGGTAAAACAGTTTTTATTTTTTTATAAACATAAAAGTATTGCATTTTTGGACATTCCTTATTGTTCTTTTAGTGAGCTTACTGGATAATAATGTCATGAGTCAAGTAGAACATAAAAACATTGAAAGATTTTAAAAAAGCTCATGGTTCGTCCATGATAAGGTTATTATTTACTTACATCATAATGAAGCTATTCACTCTATCTAACTAATAGGCTTTTATCCTCTTTAAATTTCTGAATAGCTTTCTCATAAATGGCAAAAAACTTGTTTGATTTGTGCCCTTTTTTAACTGGCGAGTCGGGTCGTGACAACTCGCCTTAAGATATATCCGACCTCTTGACCCGACTCTCTAAGACTCGTACGACGATTTTCGAGCATCAACTTCTTGATTATGTCAATGTTTTCGTAGTTTGAAAGTCGACCAAAACCATGCAAATGAACTATCGCTTCCCGATCTTCTTAATGCATTATTCTATTCATATGCCAGTATTTTTGACATAGACGATTTTTCTTTTGCATACAATTTCAGCGATTCGGCACAAACATTTTTCTTTTTTAACAGAAAACTCAAGTCAAACACTTCGTTCAATAAATTCTTCCTTTAACATTTTTGTTTGTTTTTTCCTTACTAAGGGCCACTTGCACCAATTTTTAAATAAAATTAAAACGCTAATTTTGATTAAAGTGACATTTATAGTAAGCGAT
>WYDE02197354.1:0-10514 GCA_009867175.2 Adela reaumurella | reverse complement strand
GCCTTTGTACGCTATTCTTTACTCTTTTATTGTTTTCTGTATTTCATTATTTTCTGTGTGCAATAAAGAATTTATCTTTATCTATCTATTGTGGTGTCTGTCTCTACATATTATCTTCTCTGTATGAGCGACGGAGCGGATTTCATGCATAACCGCCGACAACGTCGTCGATTGCGTCGTTATTTTTGATAAGCGACTCCAAATCTCTTTGCAGGGCGTTATGTGTTACAATATGAGCTACACTGCCTTCCGAATGTCTATCAACTATCAATAAGCTATATTTATAACTTGGTTTGTACATTTTAATAAATTCGTGGGTATGTAGAGAATTTTTGAAGCAAAATCGGTGTAACGTCTTTGTGTTCAAGACGGGGGTAATAAAAAAAAACTGGGGGTGAACTGTGTCAGATCCACTTTGGAGTATCGTGAATTTGATGACAAAATTAATAATTTCACTCAGAAGAAATCGCAGGCAATATACCCTATACGGTATTCCAGGTCATAATGTACATGTATGAAAAATTTCACACAAATCCTTTCACACGTTTAGGCGTGATAGAAACACAAACTCCAAACATCCATTTTCACCTTCCGAGCCCAAAGACACCTTAAAAATTTGCGTCACTAAAGTATATATTTGGATGTCAGCTCAAAATACCTCCCGTATTTACGAGTACAAACAGTTGGCCACGTGCGTGACGAACTTTTGTTACTCAATCACACCTAAACTGCTTAACGCATTTGGATGAAATTTTGCGGAGATTTACTTAGACTATGATCTAGAATCATAATACATTTTTCCTGCGGTTCCTTCGGCATAAACATACAATTAATTTAGTCATCGAAATCACGATTCTCCAAAGTTAAGAGGCCATCTCAGACACAGCATACCATACAAATTGTTTTGTAACTTACCCACATATTTTGCTGAAAGTAGTGACCAATTTAAAATGCATTATAAAATCGATGTGTACTGTCTTGTCTTATAATATATTATATATGTAATTTTTTCTGATACCATGATGTATTTTTAAACAAAATGAAGTGAAATCTATCTATCTATTATATACTATCGAACCTTCACAAAATTACATTCACCCTGCAAGTATGTCTACTGCCATTCGCCCGACAACAAAGTTATCAATTTCCAAGTCCAATTAAGGCAGGCCGCGAAAGTTCACTGTTTTTTTTTCATGCTCCCCACGAACGAGTCTCGCCATAATTAATACCTGAGCTCGACTCTGATGAGGATAATTTGCACGAGCCCGTCTTGCTAAGGCTGCCTGTCTAATAACATGCCCATTTTAGAGGATCGTACCTAAAAATGAAAATCGGAACCTTTATAGGATCTCGTTTTATTCCGTCTGTCCGCCTGTCTGTCAAGCGAGACGCTTTAAAAATTGAAAAAATAAAATCCTGAGACCTACGGTACAGATAAAACCAAACTTAAATGCGGCTGTGAAGATGGATGTGAAACACACCGCATATATTCACTGGCGGCCAGTTATAGCGGGTGTGAAAGAGAGGTGCAGTGTGGAGGCGGGGCTTCAAACACGCATTTAAGTTTGGTTCTAGGTGTACATTCTTGCTGATAGATAATTAAATAAAGTCGAAATTTTATGTTATTGAACCATTCTTCCCTTCCCGATAAATTCACTCAAATCAAGCTGACGTGGAATATTTATCCCATAATAATACCTTGCGGTCACAGCACGTAACCATATCCAAACATAATTACGTCTGGCACAATAAGAAGCTATTCCGAGAACGTCTTGAACGGACGCCTCGGCATTCATTTCCCAGGACAAACAAGGGGCGGGACTGGGAGTGGCGGTAGTGCGGCCGTAACGCCTCCGAGCGCTTGACCGGTACCAGGGGAGCAGACGACCACGGCGACTATTAAAGTGCTAAGAGACATTAGGGGCCTGCCTCCCTGGGGACTTTAAAGTGGACCCAGCATCTGGAATCAACTGCTGAAACGGTCATTTAAATAATGTGTCTTATAAAATAATAGGATAGTTATTTTTAGTAATTAAACATAGATAGGTATATGTTTTTTTGGCTGATTACGTAAGTAGCTAGGTAGTGCATTAACTAACCACAAGAAAAAACGGGACAAAAATACTCTTTGATGAGAAATGACCCTAGCTAGGTCCACTAAGATTCATTGCAAAAATATATTGATGGATCTTTTTGAACTTTTATATCCACTTTAATCCTGTTTCCACGATTTTATGCAAAGTGGATTTTTAAGAATTAAAGAGTGTCGGAAGATCCATTATAAAGTAAAGTACGTGACACCATGACAAGCAATCTTATTTTATCAACACTTCAACTGTCCCGGCCATAATGTCCAACGTCAATTATCACACTATATGTGATTTGACATAAAATATGGTGGATTGATAATTCTACTCAGAACCATGCGAAACAAAAACGGTGCACGGGGAAAAAGGTTATTCTGGTGCCCCTATACTCGCACAAAATCGTGGGGGGCCTTATAATTTTGGCGCCCTTTTGGCTTGGGGGCCGGTGCAAGTGCCCCATTCGCCCCCCCCTACCCCCTTCACACGGCCTTGATTCAACTTCTAGAGTTTTCGTTTATCAGAATAACAGGAGAATTCTCAGAAATAACGATTAATTCGTTTTTTTTTCTATCGATGTGAGGCGTTAGACACACCAAAGATTGTGGACAGTAAAATTTCAACAATGGGCCCCACCCAATGCTGGCTCATCAGAACGGGATGGACTGGGGCGTCTGAGCAGAGAAGAGTGATGCGATTCTTTTGTCTCATTATCCGTCCCTTGCGGCGAGACAAGTGTGCGCGGGGGAGGGACGGCTTGCGGTGTCGGGCGGCGCGGGAGAAGGGATGCTGCGTCAGCACTTCTACTGTGCTAGGCTCCTAGTGCTTTAGAACCTGCGGGAGGCGGCAGCCGCGGCAGGGGTCTTGCGGACCACACTGCTCGTGAAAAGACGTCGAGCAAAAAACTATAGCTATGATTTGGTTTGCTTGATTAGAAACGATAATAGAGAGCGATTTACCTCTAAAATAATGTTATTTATTTCCTTAATTATAAGATCTTCCCAAAACTTGAAACCCTAATATTTGTGCTATTACAATACTTTAAGAAAAACAACCTTTTGTTTTGGAAACGACGTCATCTGACGGTATATTTTAAGTTTTTGGAAAGCTATAACTTTTTATTAATAACATGAGTACTAAATTTTATATGGAAGACCTTATAATTTAGGAAATAAGCTAATGTCAATGTCAGTGCAAACATTTACCTTTTTCATGTATGGGGCCAGTAATATAACGTCACAAATATCGAAATCGGCACGTTTTTGGTGTGGTAATTTTTTTCTTAATTTCTTACTTTAATATCTCGGGAAGAACTTGATATTTTCTTATGATTTGATAAAAACGAACTATCCATTAAAAATTATCCCAAAAACTATGCACTTAACAAAGTCGTGAAGTGGACTCAGCAAACTTCCACTGAAGAAATACTCCAAAAATATTGTTTTTTTACCTACATGACTTCGCCATGTCACAAAGCATGGTTGATCTATGAATTGAATATGGGAATGTAAATTAAAAATGTTATTATGCGTATACTGAAACATCTCGCACCAGAAAAATATCCTAAAAGAAGTTTACAAAGTATGTTCGAGTTTCGTCAATCGATTTAGTAAGAAAGTATGTAAACGCTAATAACTTCTGAACTATTAAACCAATTAAAAAAAAGATTATCTATAAAATTTCCATTAGATCTGCATTAAGGCTCCATTTTATGTAAACATCGGCCCTTTCTAAGAAATGTACCATAAATATTACTAACCCGACATATTCACTATTAATGTATGTAAAACTACATCTATCAGTGCAGATCGGTATCTTTTTGAAAATACAAAAAAATCATGAACATGGCATGGGGGAAGGCAAATTTGTTCATAATTTGACCAGATTCAAGTAATTTTTACAATTAAATTGCATCATATATATGCATACGTACGTGTCAATCGTTTTTTAAAGATACCGCACTTGATTTTTTTTTACTTTTTTTCCTGTAGCTCAAACTTCTTTTTCTTACTGTACCAACATTTAATTATTCAATTTTTTTCCTAAAATTGTAGCTTGATCCCTCTAGTAGGTATTTCTGGAGTGACGGCAATGCCACTCTGTCCTGTCTATTCATTTCCAAGTCCAACCGAGTTTGTGGTCAATCGTCTAAAGTCCAGCGTATTAACGATAAAGCTAGCGTCGTTGTTGGGGCGGCGCGGCGGCGTTGGGGTGGCGACGGCAGTTTGTCAACGCCGCCCGCCGACCGTGGGGGTGGGAGGTGGGGCCACCCCCGACAGTCCTTCGCCTTTATTCACCATCGACGTGTATTGTGCCACTGAATTAACACAGATTACAAGATTTATGGTTTAGAACCGATGCGTGTCGTGAGCTGAAGCATAATTTAAAAATATAAAATACACATTTAAAACATTTACACACATTACTTAACGTACATGCATTGCCTGCGTAGGTGCTACTTTATTTCAAAGAACATAACATTTCATGTATACTAATATGTATGAATGATGTATGTGTACATGAAACAGAAAAATTATGACAGCTGAGCATTTATAAAAAAAAGGGAAATATTTATAAATTTCAAGCATAAACACGTCATGCGGTGCATCAATATAGTCTCAAAATGATATACAGTATTGTATGTACCTATATTTGTCACCTTTATTTTGACGTACCTACGTAACAATACATAACACTGGGAACTTTTTTGAATAGAGGTGTGTGCGCTGCGTGTGCTTTCTTTTTGCAGCCATTTTAATTTCCCCACTGCTGGGTACAGGCCTCTCTCATTTACATGATTTGAGAGGATTTAAGTCATACACTTCCTTCCTCGCGTATGCTTAGTACAATAAAAATATAAGGGGAAAAACACTTACGCTTTAGTTATGATCAGCGATAGATCTCTGTGACCCATCCCGCGCTTATTTTATTTACATCAAACTACGAAAATTCTTAGCTTTAAGTAGGTGAATTTAAAATGTTTTGTCATACCAGAATATAGTTCATATTTTTTGGACCATAAAAGAATTGATTGATTGTACCTATGTGTATATGGGAGATAACCAAATTCGTTAATTTCTCAACTTATACAGTCAACAAATTAATTTCATCACGGAAATGTTACACATAGGTACTATAAAAAAAAAAAAAGACTCATGTACATGATTTGAGAGGATTTAAGTCATACACTTCCTTCCACGCGTATGAAGTGACCTTATGGTAAATTTACCTAATTGGAAAGGAGTGCTGACGTGTCGTTACGGTCTTATGTATAATGCATATAAACACATGTATTTTCAAACCTTTACAATGGAAATAAAGATAATTCTGAAATCCATTTTACACCATGGTGCGGCTTACATTTCATAGAAAGAGATCTCGAATTTGTCTCCAATACGGATGAAAGGTTTTCAGACTATAACATTGTACGAAATGGCGTTGAAATCTACATGTAGGCTGTATTTTCATTATACACCTATATCTGTGCAGGCAGAGTGATAGGTAAGAGTGGCTCCGGTGAAGGAAAACATAATGAAAACGAAACAATTTGCATTAGTTGCACACCATACCTTGTTTGATTGCCGCTGGGTGCCCTCGCTCGGGACCGTTATGCATTTGTAAGAGTGTATTATAATGTTGAAGCTAGGGCTTACACCTACTTATTATTAGGTATTGAAGCTTATAAACCCGTTATACGCGGGCGGAGCCGCGGGTACAGCAGTAGTAAATATAATATATTAGGGTTCCGTACCCAAATTGTTAAAACGGGACCCTATTACTAAGCCTCCGCTGTCTGTCGGTATGTCCGTCTTTCATACATTTTATAAAAGTAATACGAAGACAGTTAAATAAAATATATATAATAAAATATATTAGAGCTCCGAAACCAAAGGGTGAAAACGGGACCCTATTACTAAGCCTCAGCTGTCTGTCCGTCTGTCATAGGTCTGTATCTTTTAAACCGTAATAGGCGAATTCCTGACGTTTTCACAGAGTGCGCAATATTTACAACAGCCTCTACAAGAACAAACAAACCGCGTGGGACCGGAACTTAAAAGGATGACCCCACTGCATCTCTTCTCATGCATGTCGTAAAAGGCGACTAATGGATAAGGACCAGATCCCGTGCTAAAAGGCGACAGGCTCGCCAACTCTCACCTCACACGGTACTCTACCAAGTCACGCAGTAGATGGGTCTTCATGCCTTACATGCTGCTTGTTATCTGTCCAAATAACTTGCGAAAAGTGGTGGTCGGTGTTGTGCTGAAATTTACCGGAGTTCTTACAGCACATCATCGATTGCTCTGCTTACCCCGATTGTCGGTATTCAGCGTGAGTGATATGTATGTATGTAAGAACAAATAATAAAAAAATAAAGTAATAATTAAAATGGATCCCATACTAGAAAAGCGTTTTAAACGGCGTTTTTTGAGCGATTTTAATAATTTTCACAGATTGCGTATTTCTGTGTTCTATATGAAGAAATAATAAAAATAAAATAAACTTAAACAAACATTAAGGTCGGTTCCTTTACAATTTTTTTACCGGCACGGAAACCTTCATGCGCGAGTCCGACTCGCACTTGGCCGATTATTTTATTATAGCTATTTATGTAAGCGATTGAAACGTTTCCACTGACAATTGTGACGTAAGTAAATACAGTATCTAAGACGCAGTTCCGAAGAATAATAAAACAAAAGGCGCAATAACCCCTGCCAAATCGCCAGAGAAAATCCCCAATTTTATGTGTTCGGGTAGTTTCCAGTCGGCTAGCTTATCGGCAAATCTGTTCTGCTAACATGGCGGGGCCAACGCATAGCGGATTTGCAAACACCGCACAAGTCTATCGGATAAATTGACCGGTAATAATAAAATGTAAGGGGGTAACAGAAGAATGTAGATCGCCATTTAGATAATTGTGGGATGTGTAAGTGAAGCCGGACCCTCCCCGCCTCGCCCAATCTATCGGAAAACTAGGGAAATAGTCAAACGGGACGCTTCATCATGGACACACCGTGAGTGGGCGTTTAGGGGTTACAACTCCTCGGTTTAAAAACATTATGGTATGATATCTACGCTCGATCTAGGCACCATAGCAATGACTTCATGCACTTGACTTGTACATAAATATTCCTAGGACTGCCTCAGGATTGAAATAATATTATTTTACAAAAGAAACGCTTAATTCCTTTTCACTCTAGGTATATCTACTGTTCTGCACAAATAAAAAACATACATACATACATATCACTCACGCTGAATCCTGACAATCGGGGTAAGCAGAGCAATCGGTGTTGTGCTGCAAGAACTCCGGTAAATTACAGTACAATACCGACCACCACATTTCGCAAGTTATTCGGACAAGATGTCAAGCAGCATGTAAGACACGAAGACCCACAAACTGCATGAATGGGTAGAAGTACCGTGCCAAGGTGAGAGGTTTGGAGCCTGTCGCCCTTTAGCACGGTACCTTGTCCTTATCCCTTAGTCGCCTTTTACGACATACATGGGAAGCGATGCAGTGGGGTCATTCTTTTAAGTACCGGCCCCACACGGTACGAATTTAAAAACGTATAGGTAAAAAGGTAATCTTTATTTTGCAGCAATTTTATTCGCCCACAGGCCTCTCTCATTTACATGATATGAGAGGATTTTAGTCATACGCTTCTACGGTGACCAAACGTCGTATAAGTGGGTTTCCTCACGATGTTTTCCTTCATCGGAGTGTCAGCGGCCATTTAGCACAAATTCTAAAGTAAGGAATATTGTGCGCCGAGTGGATATCGAACCCGCACCTCTCGAGAGGCGTGCTCTTGGCCGCACGGCAAAAATGACACCAAAAAGGTACTAGAACATGAAATAGGTACTGGGTTCGAAGCGTTAGAGGTATTATTTAAGTTAGGAGAAAAAGCTATAGCAGAAAAATCAAATTTAAAGAACACGCGCACACATGGTGCCGACTGGTAAGGGACCAATTTGATCCTTGCACATCCGGCTTAGAGTGCTCATGTATATAGCACGACGTTTGCACCTTTCAGATTATGCCGATGTCTGTTACATAGCATTTTATCAGCGTCGTTGGCTCAGTGGTTGCGTATTCCTATTCGGTATTCGATTACCGAAGTTAAGCACTGCCGAGCGCGGCCAGCGCTGGGACTATGCAATTATCACTGACATTAAATCGACAATGTGCGAGAGGGAAGCAGATACATTTTGTATTGAATTTACTATCTGTGTCCCTGTCATTTATGACTTGACGTGACATTGACAGCGACCATAGTAGACCCCCTGGTCAGTGTGTCTAAAGTTCAAATTGTCCACACTAAATAAATGGACCAACCAGAGATAAAGAACTTATATCACTGTGATAAATCATTAATTAAAAGTAAATCAAAAGCATTCCAAGTAATTCTGGTCGTGTTATATTAGTTTATAATCAATTAAATTTTATAATTCCATATAAAAATACGTGTAGACTATCTGAACTGCAGACGTATTGAGTTCCACTCGTACAAAAGGGGGTGCATGTTTCAAGATAATAAATGTAGCAGTGCAATACTGAATACTCGAAACAAGAGTACTCAAAATATAGTTTAAACGGATTTTTTTTTTAATGGAAGTTCTATTCTTCATAAAAAATATATATTCGAAACGGAGCACAGCTAGTACATAATAAACGAATAAAATTTCAGCTCGATCGGATGAATATTTTAACCGGCCGATTGATAGACGGACAGACAGTCAGATTAATAGACAGATAAACAGACCAAGGTTTCCTGAAAATAGTCAAGAAAGTCGCTTCGCTCCGCTCAGTCAAAAGTTGTTACAGTATGCTCCACACGTTTTTCGGTTTAAATATTTAAAAAAAATTACTTATTACAACTCAATCTTCAATCGTTTACGTTTGATGAACTATGTAAATAATGTCTCAGATGTGCTGCTGTGCGGATGCTTGCGTTAAGGCCGGATTAAGAGTTGTGGAGTAACTGGGGCTAAAAAGGAGTGTAGGCCCCTAATTACTTCCCATTGTGCTCTCTTTTTACCAACATATGTTTTACTTAATAAAATTCTAAAAGCCTCTGGTAGACAGACAACGCACAGTCTAAACCGCTGGATCTAGAATTTACAGAGCAGATCCTCATGTAACACAGGTGAGCACTACGAAAGGATTTTTGAAAATTGATCCCGTATGGGGTTTAAATAGGGGAAGAAATTTGGCAGGAAATAAATGACATAAACGACTACTATGTTTCAGTGTGTGAAAGCTATGCACAGGAGAATATAGCAAGACTCAATATGACAGAAGCTGATTTGGTAGAAGATACTCGTAATTATTCCTACAGCGACGTCAAAAATAACACCTTTGTTAGTAGACTAACTGACCCTGTAGAAGTACATAAAATAATTAGTGATTTAAAGACAGATATTGCTCCAGGATGGGATAACACAACTACTAAAAGTCCAAAAATACTTTCCCCGTGCATCATTGAACCGATCACCAAAATAACTAACCTTCGTCAGTTTCAATTTCAATCTTCAGGAGTTTTCCCAAAAGAATTTGAAAATGCGATTATTTGAACAATATTTAAGTGTGCAGATCAGGCTGTTATATAAAATTACTGGCCAATAATCCTTACTACCTTATTTTGGAAAAGGTTGTGACCAGGTGACCAGGAGTGTTTGCTATAGCGAAAAATTAAATTAACCTAATAAAAAAATGGCTAGATATACTCGTAAATCTACTCGTTCTGAACATTCACAAAACAAAATATATGACCTTTCAATAACGAAGGTGGGCGAATCACCAACCAACTTATAAATAAAACTACATTCATGCACTGCTGGAAGTACGTATAATTGTGAATGGCTACAACGTGTAAACAATATAAGATATCTTGTGATTCTTGATAAGCATCTCAGTTGGAAACAACATATAAAGGAAATAGCCGCACGAACAAGAAAATTCATATATTTTTATAAGGAAACATAGCTGATGAGAGATTCCTAAAGACTGTAGGTATATACGTACTACAAAAAAACTTTTAAATATAGCACACACCCTTCTCACAGAGATCGGTGTACTATCTATTAGACAATTGTACATTAAGTACAATCAATAAACCCTATACATCAACAAAAATAAATATAGTAGAACAGAGTCCACATACAAGGCAAACTGAATAAATATTCCTAAACCGAAAATTAAAAATATTTTTGGACAAAGATCTCACTTATTTCTGGCTCCTTGCTGATACAACAAAGGTCATGCAATATGCAATCTAACAGGAAAAACACATACAACTCTCTCACATAAACACACTAACACTAACAATAAAAGAATGGCCCAACATATTGTAGTAAGACATGCGCTAGTTGGTTGAACACTGTTTTATTCATAATAAGCTGTCACCTATCTGTCATTATGTTCCA
>WYDE02197343.1:0-10514 GCA_009867175.2 Adela reaumurella | reverse complement strand
GAAACGTCGACAAAAGTAAGTCACTCTCTCATACCGCGTCAACCGAAAACATTAATATAACAATTTAATAAGCCCAATTTCACTTCACTCTTTTCAACATCTCAATGAAACTTTTACTGTCGCTTGAATACATTCAAGTCACATCTGCCGCGTTTCAACAGACAAGTGCTATTCCTTCATTTATTTTTTGCATCACTATTCTGTCGCTTGTATTCACTCAAGTCACATCAACAACATAGAACTTGTTTTTCACCCAACTATTTACTCTGTCTAAGTGAATTTGGAGGATTTTGGATGAGACTCCAGCATTTCGTTGCTCACGAGAGCAGCTGTATAATCTGCATATGTGGCAGTAACGACTCCATTTGTCTCCATTCTGATTTTTTGTGTCCTTCTGCGCATTTGACACATCTATATGGTCGCATGAAATTGTTTCTCATGTGACCATATTGTTGGCAGCGTTTACACTGGAAAATTGTTTGATTCTTTATCGGATCTTCTATGTTGACACTTTGGCTATAGATGTATTCAATGTTTTTTACTAGCTTGTTATTAGGGTTTCGTTCCAAGTTGACAAAGGTCGATAGAGGTATCTTATTTGGGCCAAATCTACCATTTATTATTTGTCCGCGTATGGTGTTGCTAGTCTTGCAGTTGCATAGCTGCTTTTATTTCTTCTATTGGAGTAGACGGGTGAAGATTTTTGAGAACTATCTGATTTCCTCGTGAACGTGTGGCCTGGAGTCCTTTTTATCGTATTAATTCAATCACTATTTTATATGTAAAAATTTTGTAAGTCTAATTTTTTTTTAAGTACTGTTTCTATGAGTTCAGAGAGTTTAAGCGAGGTCCGTTATGCTATATACTATATATTCGGTGGTGGTTTTGGATTCTGTTTTGTTTGGATAGTTCTCGCGGTGTTTATTGTATCGCCTGCATCAACAACTGACAGGGAGGAGAATCTGTTGATAGTGAATGGCACTTTGTGATGTACTCTTGGGTTTTCTGGAGTTGGAGTATTAAGTCTTTTCCTTTTGTACTGTTGTTCTAGAGGCTTTTGCCAGTCAATCTGTTGTTGACTCTATCTGATTCTACATTTTTAGTCAATAGTAAGGGTGAATTACGCAGTAGCCAAATCCATTTTCTTGCGGGGGTCGTGGGATTATCCAAGATCTCCATTTGACGATGATATGCCTCTGTAGAAAAATAGGCCTTCGTGGAATCTTTGTTGGATCAATTTTGGAGTTTTTTTTCCTTGTTCGTTAGGGTTTCCAGGAGCATCTGCTACCACAGAAGCCTGTTGACCTGTCTAGCCTTTGGTAGCATATTTCACATTTTCCAACCATGTAACTGGAGAGCGCTGGGGGTGAACCGGTGGATATGATAAATCGTGAGTGGCACGTGTACGCATTGGAGTTTGGATCGATGATCACATAAATTGGTAGCATCCTTCACACCCATCTGTCCGGTAAACGATGGGCGCCTGGTGTTAGTCGGATAGCCCGAAATCTTATTATCGTTATCTGACATTTTCATAATTTTAAAAGTAGGATAATTCCCATGTTCCCAAGGCTAGACTCTTTGGGGGCATTTATCTCCCCACGGGCCCTGGTGGCCTCTGCAGGATATTTGTCGCCGCCTCATGTTCGGCGGGAGGTCTAGCTAGGGTTGTGCTGTACTGATGACCTCCATCGTACTGCGCTGTGGGTTTCTGTTTGGTATTATGGGTTTCCTTCCCCAGAGATAGTTTCATTTCGGAGTTTCATCTCCTAGCCAGAATTTTCCATCCTTGATGACGAGTTCTGGCACCCGGGTAGGTTTGGTGGTGATATAGTACGTAGTAGTTCCCACACTTGCCTTGCCGAGTACTAGCAAGGGTACCAAGTTATTTGCCGCCGCTTGGTGCTCGTTTAGCAGCACCCAGGAGACACGTGTGGGGCAGTGGAAGGTATTTCCTACGGACGAGGTAATCCTCTTATATAAATGTACACTTTTCTGCTTGGCAGAAGGCGGACTTAGACTTCCATCCAGGCCACCTTTATACAATACGACACATTCGTATTCCCCAAAGTGTCATGCACACAACACTAACAACCCCTAGATACAGAGCAGGAGTGGGAGATGAGATGCCGCCACTATAGCCGCCAAACTCCTGTCACCGTACTCATTTCATTATATTAGTTTGCTACCTCTTAATAGAACTGCTCCTGATGATTTAGGTTTATCAGTGTCTTTACGATATTTAAAAAAAATTAATCCAATACGTAGTGTGATCACTTTTAAATTAAAACTTTATTTCGCACTTTGGTGTGAACGGAAAGTAATAAAATATTTTGTTTTAACAAAGAATCCATCTGCCTTTGAATCACACAAAAGTAAAAAAAAAATTCAAAATTTGCTGATTTTTTACGTAGGTTCCGGTCAAAGTAAATACCTTTTGTTTGATGAGTATGCGTCAAATGTCTAGGTACTTAACAATTATATTAATAACTTACAGAGGCATTCGTATGCAGATAAAATTATTTGTGAGATTTGGCGGCCTTTTACGATGCGGGTGCCGTTTTTGGTCCCCATTGAAAGAGTTTAGAGTGTTTTTTTTAATGCATAAAACAGTGCTATGTCGCGTGTTGATCATCCGCGATGAACACTACTGTTACTGAATGTTGACTAAATGGGTGTAGCGTTCCGCTTCGATCGACATTGAAAAAGAGTTTTTGGCGTTATTCTCAATCTGATTTGGCGCACTACTTGAACGCCTGTATCATAGTGAAGGACACAAGTTACTCCAAGAATATTAATAAAATGCGATGCCCCAATACACCACGTAGTGGGGTTAGACGAACTTTAAAAAAAGTAAAAGCTTGTCTGGCAGCAACTTGAAAGAGCTACGTTATGACGACGGTTGTACCTACTAAGTATTGTATTTATTTATTTATTGTCTCGCTTACTATGAACGAACAAAAAGGTAGTCTTAATGCTATCATAGCACTCTTATATAGCCAACCTTTGGGGTGGGGACAGCATAAGTAGGAGTAAATAAAATGAAGCATTTAAATTAAGACTTGAGTCTTGTTGGCCGCATTCAAAAATTGCTAGACTGATCGTGCTCAAATCGAGCGAATCGAGCGATCGTGCGAATCATGCTCAATAATGAAAAAGATTTTAATAATATTAAATCAGGTCGGCACAATTCATAAAGTTTTTGTTGTAACTCTCTCTCTCTCTGTGTGTCTCACCGACTACTGCCATTACAAGCGTCTCTCTCACCCTATAGAGACCGACCTTGACCGCTAACAGCGACATTCGAAAACCTGCACGATAGCATATCGGTTCACTGCTCCGACCCCCTAAGACAAACACCACGATGGTAAATATCCTATAACCATCCCCAGTTTTTACAGAATATGCGAGTGGAAATCTCATGTCAACTGATGGAGTCGTCCTCGAGTTATAAGCGAACATAGAAACTAAGATTAAGAGTGTGTGTGTGTGTCAATGTGTTTGCAATATTTAGTGAGTAAGAAGACTACTCTTAAGGATATTGAATATACACAGATGTAAATATTTTAACAGACTCAATATTTATATGTACATATTTTATTGAATTACATATTTGTATTTAACTCAAAACTTGTTAGTTCAAATTTTAATTAAGCCTCTGTAATATTATTCTTTTATAAAGTTTATTACGAAATTAGTGTTATTTTAAAAGTGTGATACCCCTCCGCTCCCGGGAATTTTTTGAGCGTTTGGTCTTTAGCGCCGCATTAAACTCTTATATTTTGTAAATAAATAACGTTGGAGAGAGGAAAAAAAACTCAGCTTGCAATGGCTTCACCGAGAGCATTTCCTGGGCCCATTGGAGACAAGGAGGAAGTCACCGAGTCAGTTTGGTGGCCACCATGCGTGCTTATCAGTCGACTTGACGTTTCAGCCGGCTATTCGGGCCTCATCAGCGAGTCTGACACTCTTTCCATATAAGAGCTCACCAATGGTCTTGTCAGCCCCAGTTTCTTGAAAGGACTTTAGATCGATTTAGCCGGTAGACCTCTGGCACCAACCTCTACGGCTTAAAGTGTCAGTTTCAATAAAAAATTAATAAATAAATGGGTTTGAACCACAGAAAGGCATTAAAAGGGCAATCGGAGAAGAATAAACCTTTGAATGGGTCCAGGTCCCGCGGGCAACAGAAATTGAGTTCGCTGTAGATGCTGGACTCCTCGTAAGGGACTCTGGTAGCTCGCAGACCGGCGGCCTCGGGAGGGAACAGTATCCAACGTTTCCTGCCATTCACAATGCATCTTTACTGTAATTCATAAAAATGGCAAAAACTGAATTTTTTTTTTGCACATGGGTTTGATCCACGGCCTAGGTACCCTAATGGACCCGACGCGCGCCGCTGTATGTATGGGACCGGGCTTGCCAAAAATTTGATAGGCGCGCGGAACATGAAGTGTTAAAATACTTACCTGTGGATGGATATGCCATCTTTAGTAGCTCCTGACGTTATTGTATTGTTTGGGCACGTGAAAACGGCACAAATCGTTGCGCGCTTGAGCGAGAGCGAGTGATAGTCGTATTTGAACTACCCCGCGGTTGAACTGTGACGAGTACGGGAAGCGTTCCGGTGTCGGGACCTTAGGGTAAATATTCCGTGGTTTGATGATACACATGGATTGGGTAGGGTCAGCCATTATGGTCCAACCGGTAATCACTATCATAGACAATCAGAAACTTTGAGGTAAACCAAATAATTAAGGGTGGGTATTAAACGCGCACACACAAAACAGACTAATTAAACAAAAGAAAAACAGATTTTCAAAAAGAAACAGAGAACGCACATTTGGTAAATAAAATGCACAAAGAAATGATGGAATGCACACAAGTTAAATATGATTATTACGGCTGAAAAAAAATCACCTTGTTTTCATGAGTTGGCAGTCTTACTCGCACGCAAAAAACGCACGGACGCACGGTTTGTGTTTGTAAGAACGACTTGTACTAAAAGTTATATTTCTGTTTATATATTTTATTTGGTCTGGTTTATTTCGTTACCTAACTAACCTATAGGCACCATGTCCCAGCATAGCATGTCGCTTTCATTTATATTACACCAAAACCCAATGATCTGTGCCAAATCCCAGAAATTACCTACAAAAAGATAAATTTAACTTTACTCCCGTCGCGAAAGAGTCATAGAGAGGGCTATGAGTGTGTGCGTGTGTGTGTACACTATTATGACTCATGCACACATACTAAACGGGCTATGTGGAATCGGCCATCCACATGTGAAAAATATTTATTTTCATGTTCACAGTGCCAACGTTTAAACCATCTTTTATTAGTGCATGTAAATACTTCCCAATAATTATTAATGGCAGACTAAGTGCCAAATAATGGCAAATAAATGCGTCAGACTGGCCGAGCATACAAGAGCACGCCTCTCAAGCGGGAGGTGCGAGTTCGATACCCAGTGGGAGCAATAATATTTATAAGTTTAGAATTTGTGCTAAATGGCCGCAGACACTCCGGTGAAGGTAAACATGGAGGATGAGGAAACCTACTTCCAAGCCGGTTGGTCACCATTGAAGTGTATGACTAAAATCCTCCCATATCATGTAAATGAGAGAGGCATGTACAACCAACTGCCAACTGTACATTGGGGCGAATAAAATGGCTGCAAAAGAAGAAGAAAGAAGAATTAATCGCACTGGATGGATCTGTAACGGACCAAGTTTGTAACGTACCTCCATTGGACGTAGGCTGCACATGCAGGCCGCGATGATAGACCTGTTTTGTTATTTATTGTGCAAGCGGTCATAGTTTCAAATCCTATGTGCGCCAATAAGATACATGGTGTTTAGAAAATGGGTGTTTTTATATATTGAATGTGGGCGTTTAGTATATCATGTACTGAACATGATAGGCTTGGTCTAGGAGGCATTGTGTTTTTTTTTGTTTCGAAAAAAGCTTTTTTAGTAACTACAGCATACACAAATGAATTGGTTTTGAAAAAATTGTAACAGGAGTACCCAAAATTCACAAAGATAGAAATAAAAAATGGGAAACTGACGGACCCAATAAAGTTGCTGGCAACAGCCCGTATCCAGCAGTCAGCTGATTGCTTTCAGTCGGTGCGTCAGCTGTGAGCGAGCGCCTCCAATGTTAGCTTGTTAGGCGTGAAAATTGAGTGCCTGAATTTTTTTTTGTGACATTAAAAAGTAAAATCCTTTTTGAAACCCGTACATAAAATACAATGACATACGCCATGTATACATTTTCGGATATGATCAGCTGCGACGGAAAACATCCTGAGGAAACTTATAACCTATCTATGTGAAAAAGTTGCCGTGTATACTGCTTCTAGGCTGTTCGTTTCAGTACAATGTACAAGTATAACCTACTGATATCAGTAGAGGCATGTGCCCAGCAGCGAGATATTAAAAAGGGTTGCAAAAAAAGAAAGGATCAAGAATGCAAAGAAATTTATATTTTAAAATTATTTTGTTAGGGTTAGATACCTACATACATACTTACCATGGCGTCACCTCCCCAGAGGCAGGAGGGGAGTCTGTCGTTCCGTCAATTGGGGTTTTTCAAATACAATGACAAAGGTTACGTTACGTTACCAGTTACGTTCTCGGCCTCGCGCGCGACGCACGATGGCAAACGCGTGCACGCCACCGCGCGTAATCACGAGCGTGAGTCAACACGATACCGAAAGTAAAATAGTGATAAATGAACTTTTAACATTTGTTTGGTGTAAAGTTGACACCTTAACCGAACCAGACATTATTAAGATATGTGTCAGTGCATACTCTGAGCTGGATATCGAGGGAGCACGAAAACTTCTTGCCGAGTTACTTGGCAAAAGAGCAGTGCGAAAAAGCGACGTGAAGAAGAGTCTTCAAGAAATCATTAAAACATTCAAGGAACACGAACCCGCCCAAATGCCTATATTTGTGGCGCGTGACCTTAGGAAGCTACCTCCTGTGACCTTTGATCATGTAGATGTGACGACCTTTCTCAAGGATCTTTTACTTCTCAAGAAAGATGTAGCAGATATCAAAGACTGTCAGACGGACAGACAGTCGAACGGTTGTCGCCGACGAGATGAAGAGACGGCTCAATGGACTCAACTTCAACAGCAGATTGCCGAAGTTAAGACTACAATAGGCATTCTAAGTGATGACATACGTGACATGAAATCGTTAAAATCACAAGTTGATAAAACGACGCTGTCATCTGATAATATACAACGACGAAACGCGGGTAGAAAACAAACGAACGCTCACACGTATGCGGCCACAACAGCGAGCGGTACATTACCTTCAGCGACGTCTCAGTCACAGCCGGCCTCCGTACCTATACCTACTCCCGTGTCGCATCACAGTTCGTTGACCTCGCAAAAACCGAATGATGCGCCCGATAGGCGTGACTCTGGCGCGCGTGCACATGCACTCGACGGCGGCGCCCCCCCGCTGCCCCTCGCTCCTCTCATCTGCAAATCGACCGCCTCCGCCTCCGCGCCGCGTGCCTCCGCGGCGTGCGCCTCCGCGTACCCACCTGCGCCTACACATACACACGAACATAGACAGAACATGGGCTTTCCCGCGCCATACGATAACGATGTTGCTTCACGTACGAACATTGATGAACCGAATGAAGAAAAATGGAGCTTAGTTGCGCGTAAAAAGAAATCACTTTTCAAGAACAAAAGAGGACGAGCGGTAGTAGATTCGAGCCTCAATGTTATCTTTAAAGCGTATGAGCCCAAAGTACCTTTATTTCTTTCGCGAGTAGACAGGGCCACTCCATTGGCCGACATACGTACGTATATAAAATTCAAAACTGACCTGGAGGTGGCGATCACAAAATTGAGTAGTGATGTTGGCGAATTCGATGCATACAAGATAGAAGTGCCGCACGAGCACGTGAATACATTTCTAAGTAGCGATCTATGGCCAAAAGATATAGTATTCAGGAGATATGCTGAGAAGAGGAGACCTCATTATCTTTCGTCTCGGACGCCTGCATTCCAGAAGCCTTCGGCACGCATGCCTTATCGAGGCGAAAGTGGGGAGGGCCGACTGCGGCGATAGCAGATGCACTTGATGAGGCCAAAAATAGCATAAGGAAGGAAGTCAGAGTAGCCAGCTTCAATTGTAGATCTATAAAGCGGGCACTTCAACATGTAAGAGATCTGTGCAAGGAGTACGATATAGTAGCGCTCCAGGAACACTGGTTACTACCCGACGACCTGCAGTTTCTACGCGAAGTTGATCCCGCATTTGAATACCACGGCGTGTCTGCGGTGGACACGGCCGCGGGTACGTTGGTGGGCCGCCCATACGGAGGAGTAGCGCTACTGTGGCGCCGGGACCTGTTCGCGGATGCGGTTCCTCTCGACACGAGCAGCGTGCGTGTTGTCGCCGTGCGACTACAGTGTGCAGACAGGGCGCTCGTCGTTGCATCGGTGTACATGCCCACAGAGTGTCCCGACAACCTACCGGAGTTTACCTCGTGTCTTGGTGTCATGAGTGCAGTTCTTGAAACCGAAGATAGTGAGTGCGCTTTGATGCTCGGTGATTATAACGCGAGACCTACAGGACTATTTGGTGCCGAGTTAACTCGGTATTGTGAGGAGACCGAGTGGAGATGCGCAGATGTTCGGAAACTAGGTGTTGACAGTGGTACGTATACCTATTTGAGCGACGCGCATGGAACCACGAGCTGGATAGACCACTGTATAGTGACGGATGCGGCTTGGCAAATAATTACGAGCTGTCGAGTTCAAAATGAAGTATCGTGGTCAGACCACTTTCCGTTAATTTTAACTATTGATTTAGAATTAATTAGACCAAAAATTTATTTAAGAAGCGATGAGTCCGTTAACCAAATTAGGTGGGGACACCGCACTGACGAGCAGATAGCGAAGTACCGTGAACGTAGTGGCGAATTACTGTCATTGATAAATTCAAATAATGTAAGTGCCTGCGCTGATATTTCCTGCAACGATCAAACAATGTGTGAGACTGCTATAGACTGTTTGTATCTAGGCATCGTAAATGCGCTCCAGAAGGCAGCTTCTGAGAACTTTCACGCGAAAAATAAAATACGAAAGCAACCAATAGTCGGCTGGAACTTTCACGTGCGAGAACTACATGATGTAGCTCGTATTAAACACCAGATGTGGTCGTTGCAGGGGAAACCGGTGACAGGACCAATTTATGACGAAATGGTAAAAAGTAGGAAATTATTTCGTAACAAGCTAAAATGGGTACAGAAGAATGAAGAACGTATACGTATGGATATTGTTTCTTGTTACAGAGCTAAAAATGATTTTGGAAAGTTTTGGAGGGCAACAAAAAACACAAATAACAGCCCAACTTTACCACTTAATGTAAATGGCATTCAGGATAGGTTTGAAATTGCCAATATTTTCAAGAAAAGCTTCAATGTGGAAAGCCAAATTTCGGAAACCCACGAAACATTTGTAAACGCTGAGGAGGAGCGCGGATCCGTAGGCGCGAGCATTAATGCTCCAGCGCGCTCCTGCCTGTGTTTCGCCCCGGGGGAAATAGCAGCGACTGTCCACAAGATGAAGCGTGGAAAGTCACCGGGTCATGATTCTCTGAGCCTGGAGCACTTGTTGAACGCGGCGCCCATTCTGTACGAAAAGCTATCTGAACTGTTCAATGCGTGTATCGCTCATGGATATCTGCCAGCTAGCTTAATGAAAACGGTGGTTGTTCCCATAGTAAAGAACAGGACCGGGGACGTCTCCAGCCCTGCCAATTATCGCCCCATATCACTGGCCACGGTGGTCTCCAAGGTCCTGGAAAGACTTATACAACCTGAACTCCACAACGGCATTAAAATACATGACGCACAATTCGGTTTCCGTCCCGGTCTCTCGACAGATTTTGCAATACTTTCGTTAAAGCACACTGTCAGGTATTACCTGGACAGAAAGACATCAGTATACGGATGCTTTCTGGACCTCAGTCGCGCTTTCGACACAATCAATTATGAAATCTTGTGGCAAAAAATGGGTCAGACTGAGGTACAGAAGGAGGTCGTGAATCTGTTGAGATACTGGTACGGAAACCAGACGAATGTGGTGAAATGGGGTGATGCGCTTTCGAGTGAATACCGGCTTCAGTGCGGCGTCAGGCAGGGCGGGTTGACGTCCCCGGATCTGTTCAACCTATATGTGAACGCCCTCATAGAGGAGCTGAGCGATGCCGGTGTCGGGTGTCACCTGGGCAACCTATGTATCAATAGCATTAGCTACGCCGACGACATGGTGCTCCTCAGTCCCTCTGTGAAAGGTCTTCGGAAGCTGGTGGGCATTTGTGAGCGATATGCGACAGAGCACTGTTTAACTTACAATGTCAAGAAATCAGAAGTCATTATATTTAAATACAAAGGCGGTCCGGAGCACATACCGCCAATAACTCTACGTGATTCTCAGCTGAGAATTGTCACGGAGTTTAAGTATCTTGGGCACA
>WYDE02197332.1:0-10515 GCA_009867175.2 Adela reaumurella | reverse complement strand
TGAGGGAAGCGCTGATATGGCACCTACCTACATAATTCACTAAGGTGTTTAGGCTGACATCACTGGTACCAGAAAAACTGGCGAATTAGGTGATGTATCCATCCGTGTCAGTTTCAATAATCAATAAAAAAAAAACATTTCTTCTACATTCTCTTGACATATTTATTTGGTCATTCTCTCACCATCTATTCTCTCCATGTGTCCAAACGATCTAAGTATACCTTTCTCTATCCTTGTCGCTATGACTTCTTTCAATCCACATTCTTCTCTTACACATTCATTCTTCACCTCTTTCGAAGATAAACCACAAATACTTTTCTAAATTACCACATTTAAAATGCACATTTTCTACTTTCAAGTCGCTTCCGCCAAACCCAAGATTCAATTAAAACCTTAAGCAAAAAGTTTAGTTCTACTCTGGTAGTTCTCAATAAAATGGCCAAGAGTCTATGAACACCTAAAAACAAAGTGACACCATTGAATTTTCTTTACTTTCTAATCACAGAAAACACATTTTTCAAGTCCTTTGAGTATTAATAGAGATTGAAGCGAGTCTTTTGAGTATTGTTATTCATTGAAGCGAGTGAGTTTAGGTCATAATAATGCCAGATCTGACTGAATTGCATGTCTCAAGAGCTAACGCCTTGCTTGAAGAGGGTCGAACTATGCGTTATGTAGGATCTAGAAGTAGCACCTTCTGTTATCAATAGACTTTGGAAGCGATACCGTGTGACGGGAGAATACTCACGAAGTCGTCGAAAGAGAAAAACTACACGTTTGCAAGATCACTACATCGTCAAATGTGCTCTATATGACCGTACCACGACTGCAAGAGATCTACAAAACACACTAAGGACGGCTGCTGATGTAAGAATTTCCGACCAGACGGTAAGAAATAGGTTGATGGAAGCCAATTTGAGATCACGCTGACCAGTTCGGGCTTTGCGTCAATTTACGGCTGTGGGTTCGGGTTGTGCGTTCCTCGCAAACGGCTAAAAATTCCGTATTATTGATAAATGGCGTTGTTGTTTAGCCCGAAAATCGTTCAAACTGTGATCGGGCCTACTTCACGTAACTGGGCCACATGTTTTGGATTATTAGTTAATCCTTCCAAACAAAACAGAATCCGTCATTCAACATAGACAAGCTCGCCGACGGTTCGCGCAAATCACACTAATTGGCAACTTCGACATTGGAGGCCAGTGCTTTTTACTGACGAATTACGATTCCGTCTAACACGTCCGATGGTCGTCTCCCCGTCACCGTCCTTAGTGTATTTTGTAGATCTCTTGCAGTTGTGGTGCGGTTACCTATAGCAGAGTTGACGATGTAGTGATCTTACAAACGTGTAGTTTTTTCTATTACGACATTGACCACGCCTTCGTGAGTATTCTCCCGTCTCAGGGTATCCATTCCAAAGTCTGTACATAACAGAAGGACCTACTCCTAGATAATTTCCTACAAAACGTATGCTTCGTAATTTGTCATGTTCCTGGATTTCCGCTGCACTGTATCGCTATACAGTGCAGCGGTAATCCAGAACGACTATACTCTGTAAACTGTCAGTGTCATTTCGAGTGATAAATGACAGTGACGGAGATAGTGAATTTAATGCGAAATATATGTGCTTCTCTCTCGCACTTTGTCGAATTAATGCCAGTGATACTGCCATAGTCACTCCGCAGGAATAAATGACAAATTTCGATGTGGCTTTGTGATTGTTTGGGGCTGAGTTAAAGGACCAAAATTTTGTTCCCCTAATTGTTTTGAGCAGTATACATATTATTATTTTCTTCTTTCAGTTGTAGCAAAGAGATAATTCATTATTTTTTTACAGATTGGCGTAATATCGTTTGGCCCTGCAGTTGATATTAAAAATGATTGCTCAGTTCATGAGCCTACTGTTTATACTAATGTAAGCTTCTATATCGACTGGATCCGCACGCAGATGTAATGTTTAATAGGTTAATTAACTGCATTGGAATATTTCAGATCCTATTGTACATCTACAAAGGATTTAACTACCGCTTTCGAAGGCTATTTCCAATAAAATATAATCACTGTAATTTGTTTTTTAATTGATTAATTGTAATAATCGAGGAAATAAAAATTTCCGGGCGTAAAACCGGCTAGTCTAAAAGACCTCTTAAAGATTCTTAGTTATAGTCAGACATAGATCATTTTGAGCGTGGCTGGGGGCGACACTATCGCGTCATCGCTTACATTACGTTTCGTTTAGTATTCGTTTGGTATGGCGACCGTTTAGTTCAGTCGAAATTCCACGCCCAAAAAATCTATGTCAGGCTATATGTCATAAGGACCATAATTGATGAATCTTCTTCCTTGACGTACAGGGCGTTAACTGAATTTAGCCCAAAAAAATGGGGTAAAATTAAGTAAGATTTTTTTTAAATTTATTGCGAAAATTTAAGGGCAGCCACGGAACATCTAAAAAAAAATATCTCCCAAATGTATGGCATGAATGGCATTACAAAATGTCATGCCACACCAATTAGTCTTGAACAAAAGAAAAAAATCTTGAATATCTGTATTCTACGGCGTACATATACTATTTAATCCAAGTTATTGGACTTCTTTCAGTATAACTTTTTGGTATAACAATACTAATATTTCAGCTCTTACTTCCGGCGGTATACTTTCAGTATACTTACATCATTTATGACACAAAAAGAGGATAAAGTCGAGTTGCCCTTTTGATGTCATAATTTTTTTCGATCGTGTTTATTTATTTAGAATTTAAATAAGTAAATTTTAAAAATATATAACCTTATTGCGCGAAAACCTTTATAAAATAAAAATATCCCACAATACATATATGTAGTTAAGAACCTTACATTTTTTCCGGTCAAAATTTTTTCTCCAACAAGCATCGCGAAGCACGTGCGAATAGCCTCAAAGCGTTCACGGCACGAGCCCTCGCGAACAGAGTTCACCATTAACTCGCCGTTTCCGTTTCCGACATGACGATAACTCAACGCTGACTTACTGTTAAGTAACTCACGAAAATTTAGTTCTTGGGATAAACTCAACATAGTGCTCAGTTTAGTGAGATTGTAGGTCTCCCGTGGAGTGGATTGGGAGATCTCCGTGAAGATTAATAGTTTGACAAGTTTCGAGGCCCTGATAAAACTTGCTACGACTTGTATCCGGAGCCAGAGGATTGAGGTTTCGTTGCTATCCGAGATATTCCGAAGTTTGCAGACTCCCTCTACGAGTACATCCGTTAGTTTCGCACCTTGAGGTTAACCTCGGTGTTGACTTAATACATAAGTTCTGTTAAGCCAATCCTAACTTTATAATTAAACAGCTATTTGTTTTGAATTAGAAACGACGATTCTCTCGTTAAATTTAGTGACAGCCGGCCGAAATTTCTTGTGTTACGAAATACCGTAAGATTTGAATCGCTAATAAATACAAAACTAATAATGCGTTGTGTGTACTATAGAGTTCTGAGTGGGAGTCTCTTGGAACCATTTTTTTAAAAAAACAATTTTAACGTTAAATATGCGTTAATAACGTTAATAATGGTTGATAGGGGTAGAGCGTACCTGTATGTACACGTGTATGTCGTGCAGCATTTGTTTTGCCTGTGACGTCATCGGACTAGTGTAGGTAGGTGCATGCTCGTGATTGTTGCGATTTAGTGTCGTGTAAAGTTATAAATTAGTGTAGCGTGAAAACGCGTTCAGCTAGGACGTGTCATTGTGAAGAGCTTGCGAAGCACTACTATTGTTCGGCCGCCGAGGGAAGGAACGCCCTGACGTCTGTCAGCAGGGTTGCTAGATGTTTTTGGCTCGAGTCGCAGGATTCGGAGGTTCAGTAGCCCAATTTATACCGCATATTCCGTCCAAAAGTAAAAATAAATAAGTCGTAAAATTTACATTTAAAGTCCCAAAAAATATGCGTCTCCATATTTAAATGTTTAAATTTGTGTTGCGCAATGAAGCTTTAGTAGCCTAATTTGCGTCAAATTGCCCAATATGGCAACCGTCTCAGTTTGACATTGGTAGTGATGGACAATACGTTACGTTGTGTAAATAGTAACGAATTTTTACTAGTTACTATTAAGAAATGTTACTTTTTACCCGTGGCGCAGTGGAGTGATACATTCACATCATGTCGAGTGAAAGTCATTAGTGTTCGCGGACTACGTCGAACGGTTACTGCGAATACAGGTGACCCGCTCCAGGGAGTATTTTGTGTGGTTCGCCACTATGAAGTTACCCGATCATTACTATCGCATTTACCCATCACTACGAAATAAATGTCAAACTGACAGACGTCAAGAACGCATTCTCTCGGCGGCCGAACAATAGTATCAAAAGTGATATATGTAATAAGAATAATGGCCGGAATATAAGTAAAAGCGATTTGAAATTGAAAATTACAAAAAAGTTAAAGAGTCGCCTCACACGAGTTGTAAATATAGGTACTCGGAATTATAAAAAAACGTAAATCAGAGGAAAACGCGCAGTCAAAACGAACCTAAACAGTCCAGTCGGTTATTATAATATTATTCTATGGTCCAGGCTCGTGTAAATGCGAGAGCTACGCTACGATAACGTCGAAAAGAAAATAAAAAAAAAATATTTCGAAAATGGTTATGATTTTATCCCGATGACTTTTTCCGATGTTTTTATGAAGACTGTGAAATATCACACGCCAGGCTAACGCAGAGTTGTAGCCCGACGGCGCTAAGGGAAATTACCGAGGCTGCGAATACCATGTCGATGGGACATGGTACCATCGCCTTGTGTTCATAATTTTATTTTGTTTAAATTGTAAATAAATTTGATTTGGACAGCGGCCTTAATTGTCTTTCATGCAAAATATTAGTACACGTATAATTTTACGCGGAATGTCCACAGTTCTCTGTCGAGAATTTATTCGCCGAGACATTGTAATAGCTGGGGTATGATTCCACACCTCAGTAGTAGGTCGACTGAACAAATTCCATGTCTCTAGCTGCGCGCGGACGCGGACGCGCCTCTCCACGGGCGGCCGGCGCACAAAGGCTCCATATTTCCACTGTGAATAGTTCCAAGTTTATGTGGAAAACGTGTTCGCTGTCGATTCAGATAATGCGGCGCGATGCGATAGTCGCTGCCGGCCACGCGGCGGTCACGCCGACACAAACCCACACCTTCATACACCAACTCCATACATAACCTAACCTTTAAACCTTTACCCCTTTAGCACTTCCCGCGGCACGCTCCACCCCGCCACCCCGCCGCTACGTAAAAGATATAAGTACGATTGTGTTAATTATCTTTAGATCTCATTGAGCGCGGCAGACCGCTGAAAGCAGTGAGAACAGCATGAACTATTTCATTTAGTTGAATGCATTACGCGTACTTGCGTGATATCATTGAGATTGCGGCATCTAGCGACGAAAACTCTAAAGCTCTTTTGGGTGATGATTATTATAACATAATATTAACATATTTTTAACTTCCTAGAAGAACTGCCAAGAAACTACGGTGGAAATTTTTCAACTTCCACTCGTCCTAATCGGTCAGACCGATGGAGTTAAAATTTTATAGGTTCATTCTATGAGCCATTAGATCGCTACACACCATTTTCAACATCCTAGAAGATTTGGCAAGAAACTTACCTAGAAAAAATTTCAACGTTCATCGCAAGTATCGCGAAGCCTGTTACGACAACATTTACCCTTTTAATTCGACAACACATAATTTTGTCTCAAGCTGGTTGTTACAATATTATTCGATCTTGTCCTGAAAGTGCTCTTGCCCTATTCGAGCACTATATATGGGTCAATTAAAACTGGCCAAGTGTATAACCTTCACGCACAGAGTACTTTTAACGATAGTGAAGCAACGGGTACCTACTAATAGAGTTTTATTAAGCGAGCACTTTACGCTTGCCTCATCTTAACAGAGGCTTTCGTTCTTCATTCCGGACGACATAATCGCCGGCGAGGTCGGTCCTTTAAGCCTGCATAAGTCACTCGACGCCCGATCGTAACTTAACCGAACGTAACTTAAAGGTTGCGCAACTGCGCACTAGCTGACTGATTGCTCGCGCGCAGTTTATGCATGCGCAGTCTAGCCGGCGCGCGGGCGCAGTACTAGGCTATCTAGATCTAGGAGTGCGTAGCGCGGCAGCGAGCTACCGCGGCCGTACCCTAGTACAGTACCCTACGCAACTCGGTGCCGACGTGGCGACAGCCTTTTGCTACGCATTCCGTCTAATTTGTCGCGAAATAATTGGAGAAATTAGATCTGCCCGCTTCAATACAAATTCACATACTCGTTTAACAGGTCCGGCCGTAAGTTCTGTTACAAAGAATAAACGGCCAAACATGAATTCCATGTAAGCTAGCGAACCACGATGGCGTCGTAGCAGGTCGATTCTGCGTATATACGTGAGACGTGCATCTGACCTGGTGACGCCATCTCTCGGCGCATACTAATACTATAATAATTATGAAACGCCCTCAAAATACAACTGAAAAACTAATGAAAATTTGACCTTCTCTCTATTTTTTTCCCTTAATATTTATAGGCTTTTTCGTATTTATTTTTTTTACTGAAAGCTCGACATGGTGCCGAGCCACCCAGAACTGACTAAAGACGCCCATGTACATTCGATTGTATGCGGGGGTTGCGAATGCCACGCCGGCCTGACAGGTGCCTATTCACGCCCCTCTTGAAGGACTCGAGACTGTACTTGGAGGGAAATATTTGTGCAGCGAGAGCGTTCCAGAGTTTACCGGTTCTGTGGATGAAAGATCTACAAACCCACAATGCATTAAAATTAATCTAATGCATTATATTAGTTTTATTTACACTTAATAACAGATTATTTCATTCAAACCATTTCTTTAGTGATTGTATTACTGATTTCTGAGATTTCTATTTCAAGTATCATCGGAGAACACAACTCTTGTGACATTTGGATCGATTCCATAAGCTAGCGAAGGTATTTGCTCGCTAGGTAAAAATGCATACCTGCCTATATTTTAACATGTAGTTATTTGTTGAAGTGACAGAAAATAAATTAAAACACTTTTATTCGTAGTCGCTACACCCCTTTAATGTCCCTGGAAACGAATCTATGGAAATGCGCTCTGCAATGCAGAATTTCGACACAGTTTTTTCTAAAGATTTCTTGAGAGCGCTGACCCTCAAGTTAAGTACGCCTTCTCACATTTCATCGATTCAGTTTTTCTGCCGATCATACCTACATCCGAAGAAAATTGGTTATCACGCTTTATGTCTGTCGCGGTAGTGTCAAGGCGAACCTGAACGAGAACTAAGCACAATAATCTGCTTAACTCGATGCGGGCTCGTTTACGTATCTAATGCAGCGGCAACAGGACGTCTACATCTACTGATTAACTGAGCAGGATTACGATACTAAACGCCTATATCGAATCCTGTAGGTATCCTGCATCACCGAGCTGACCGTGACTTGACGTTCGTTCATGTTGTTTTGACTTCTCGGCTTGGGACCTGTCATTTATATCTAAATAAGCCATTTATCACAATTTCCCGTGGTACTCTAAACTGTTGCGGTTGAGAGATTGTATAGCAGGTCCTCGTAGACTTATTTATTAAAGAGTTTCTGTTAATGGATTGATACATATATGCACGCATATGCTTGCTGAACGACGCTCATGGGCATTACATCGGGCATTGCATTCCACAGGTTGGCAAACTGGTGAATTAAGGATTTACAGCATCGATTTGTTCTTAATGTGTGTGTGTGTGTGTGTGTGTGGATGCATTCCCAACCCTACTCGTAAAGCGATGGTAGAATTGAGAAGAGGGATCGTTTCGTGCTACTCCTTGGGAGTATAGAACGGTAAGATAGAACATAAGGATCCAATGTCCCTGCATGTCTCTATTGACATGACATGTATGCTATATATTTATTATGTCGAACTAAAAATCTTATTGGGTTGTGTAAACGCGATATCTCTATAATCTCTATAATCGCGATAATCTGACGCCTCCATCAAATTACGAAAGCTAAATCTATAAACTCGGGTTTCACATACGAGTGTGAAAATAAATGAAGAAGCGCCGGTAGAAAGCAAATGCCAAGAAACACTAGGCCGGCGGAAGGTGCGTCTGCCGATAAAGTAAATTCGAATTTCCCCCTCCACCTCCTCCGAAGCTCCGCGTGCACTGTGAAAGCTCTCCAGTGAAGTGGAAAAGCAGCCGCGGAAGCTCGCAGCCCCGGCATCGTTTATTTACATTTCGAGGGATTTACCGATACCGAGTGCTTTTAGAGAGGTGGACGCTTTAAAAAGCGCTCTGTAACGCGCCCTTACTTACCCTCTGTACGATGAAAATTTCAGCATTTTCTTGTGTGCGATGTCGCTCCACAGCCTTTTGCATCTGCAAACAATATAAACAACAATCAAATGTCGCCATAATTTTATTTACTCCGTCGGAGTAAATATCATAAAGTATCCATGTAATTATCCGTGTATAAATTTATCTTACGATCATAATAAATACCAATTATGACGACGTCGATGCAAAGGAAAATTTCAATGATCATACCGAAAATAAATTATTCAAATTTTAAATTGATATTCTAACTAAGCTCAGTTTACTATTATATTTATTTAAGAGATGAATGCAAGTGAGTTGGTAAATGAAATGAAATTCCTACACGAATCAGTACGAGGACTTCGAATGGCGCATTAAAAAATAAAAGCGCATATGATTAAAGCGTGCATTATCCTCCCGAGATTCATCTTTTTATCTTTAATCTGAGATTGTATCGGTCGCTACATCTGACCGACTCCGCCTTGGCAACTTTCACGATACGTTTTCTTTCGGTCGCCGATTGCTCTCGCGTCGTCAGGTATAAAGTCCGTGGTTTGTGTCGTCGCCGACAAGTCGCCGTAAACAAAACGATATATCCCTTCGAAAGCGATGGAATGCGTAAAGTGCGGCAAAATGTGTTGACTGGTCGGCGAGATTACGTACCTAACTGACGTACGTAAGACTGCCGTGCGTTACACCTGTCGCCAAATTTTAGAACATTTTAATGTTATACTTACATAAGCGAATATTGATTAATCGATAGATAACGTTTTAAATCAGATCTGAATGCTGCTACTTACAAACGCAAGCTCCAGGTGTGGAGAAATACTTACAGATTTTATTGCACATATTCCTACTAATTTACGTGTCATATGGTTCGCAGCAAGAACTTGAATTAGATCTGCAATTAAAATAAATGCCTGTCACACTTTTCTGCTTAGCAGAAGGCGGACTTATAGCCAGAAACACTCTGTTTCAGTTGTCCTTTATTTCTTTCTTTACATTCGGATTGTTTGTTTATTTATGTTGCTCGCGGTGTTTCCTTCACCGGGATGTTGGGTGATTTTCCATACAAATTTTACAGAGATTTTAAAATCCGTAATATCTTTGTAGCATACCCAGGAGCGAATCCACGGCTTCTCCGTTACGCAACACATAAAATAAATTGTCGCGTTTAAAAAATCACCTAAAACGAGTATTTATTTTTCCTTAACGGTGCGTCGGGTTAATTTAAAACAAAAAAAAAGTTCGTAATTTTAGAATTACGCGGGCGTCCAATTTGTTTTTTACATCTCATTATACGTCAGTTTCCTGGCCCCGCGTCTCAGTCGTGTCGAAGCGCTATCGACCAGAGGACGCGCTTTGGTGGTCACTTTTCTAAACCCCTTTACTTATCTCGAAAAGTCAGAGTACCTACGATCTTACCCCGCCACCATAACTATGTTATTCCACGTAAGTTATTATAATATTTTCAACGTACGAGTACAAACAATTACAAATTTTTATAAATATATATTTACAATAGTTAGTCTCACTTTATTTAATGTTAACGCTCTATTTGTTCTACTTTTTTTAAAGTTATCATTCCATCATGGTTGGCTCTCTCCTTTTATGTCACACATCGTGAACCGTGATGCGAGCCGAAGTGACCTCAATCCTTACGTACTATGCCGTCATGGCTGTACTTTCGGCAGTCTAGTAATTTCCGATCTTACTCCTTCACAAGTGTATTTTGATTTTTCATAATTACACATAGAAAATTCGTAAAGTACAAATACTTCACTATTTTTTTCACTGTATTTTATATACTACTCTGTCAAGAAAGTCCCGGGAAAAGGTCAATAATCCACAAAATGCTATTTATTCTTCCAAACTTATTTTAACGCCTTCCGAAATTTTGCAATGCATTAATGCAATTCTTACTCAAGAGCTTTATTACAAAACAACGTTTTCAACTAAGTTACGTCGGGGTAAGTTCGAATGGTTTTTTAGTTAGATGAACTTCAGTTTCTAGTCTCTAGTTTAGACTTTTTTATTTCGAGACATGTTACGAAAATGAAGAATATTTTTGTATTTGTGGTAAACTATTACGTTAATAAATAATGATGATGATTTTTATATTGTTAAGTAACGCTGCAGTCGATGCACCAGATAAATTAACTTTGAAAAATACAAAGAAAAATAACTG
>WYDE02197321.1:0-10515 GCA_009867175.2 Adela reaumurella | reverse complement strand
TGATATCTTGTCCGAACATCTTGCGAAATGTGGTGGTCGGTGTTGTGCTGTAATTTACCGGAGTTGTTGCAGCACAAAACCGATTGCTCTGCTTACCCCTATTCTCGGGATTTAGCGTGAGTGCTATGTATGTATGTATGAACGCTTTTATTTTTAATCGCGTACGATCGCGCCGATGGAGCTCCAAGTTCTCAATAAAATGCATGTGAAATAATTCCCGAACAGCCAAACCGTACGTACAGAGGAAGGTACTCAAGTCACGTGCGAGCTAGATTTAACATGAAATTTATCGGTATTCTCATATTTTTCCGAAATACATTCTCAATGCAAGAATAATATGAGACAAACAGAAACGATACAATGAAAAATAACATGAAAGAGCGTATGTAGGTATAATACAAGAGGCGCTGATTTATCCAGGGAATAAGTGATGATCTATGATGCTGCCTGCGATCGTGTTCCCCCGCGCCGGGTAGAAACCAACAATGTAAGCGGAACACTTAGTGCAAGATCGCCATTGAGCACAGAACAATAAAATAAGGGAGGAATTTTTCCATTGAGAGTTTTTTTTTATTGCTCAACTGATATTGATTGATTCTTTTGATGATGCTCATATTTGTGGGGAGTTTTTCATGTCTTGCTGCGTGCGCCGATGGCGCCAACGTTAGCCATCGCTCTACTGTGGATTCCTCACTACTGCTATACAGACATTTTTTGGTCGTGAACTCTTGGTAGTCGCGGTCACACTCGTGTGTCCACGGGGAAATTGATCTTACATTGTACCTACTGTATGACCATATGTAATTAACACTCATAGTAAAGTAGGTAATCGTGATTGAGAATTCTCATTTGTATATTGTAATTTATGAATTCGGAACATTGTCTTATTTTGTTTGATTTAAATTGTATTATAATCTGTCAATGTAATTAAACTTCTGTGTAAAATGTACATTGCGTTTGCTCTTTATTTACACCTCACACAACTCCGCCAGCTGTGGTTGACGGAGGGGAAGCTGGTTCCTTTAATCTTGCTAACCTACTTCCAGTGAACGGAGGTTGGTTGTTTTTTTTTACTCTTTGTGCCCGACTTCGACGGACACCGGTTAGCTGAAAATTTTGATTATTTTTATTAGGGACCAGCGAACCGCTGGCCAGAAGGAGCGCGTGGCAAAATATAGCGTCTGAAGCTGATCGTCTTGGCTGGCTGAGAGGCTTTTCCATTGAAAACGGCTAAAAGAAAAGCCTCCGGATCATTAAAAAATATAGTTTTTTTTGCCACTGCAGCGCTAGCATTCATTTAAAAATATGGCGTCAGCAGCTGATCATATCTTGTTATTGTGTTTGTTTGTCTTTTGTTTTTAATGTGCATGCTTCTACCTTATCTCCTGCGGGATGGAAGTCCCTTCGCCGTTGCGTAACACGGTGCAGGCACGCATGCGATCCGTAGCAGCTTCGGCTTGCAGGTCGCCTTCGGCGATCTTCCTCAGCAGCTACGGCTCGCTGGTGCCTGCACATTGTTACGGCCGGCGGCGGGGGCTACACTCCCTCCGCGCCACCGGCTTCTACACGGTGTTAAGCTTTAAGTTAGCCGATTTTGAACTGACCTGTGGTGATTCTGTATCTCATACTGAAGAGCTTTTCATCAAAAAATATTTAGACGCTCGGTCCGTGGAGCTCTGGTTCCAGGGATTTCCTGAAGAAGTTCTGTCGTTCGGGAATCTTTTAGTCGACGTAACTGGTGTCCCGCAATCAAAGACTTACTTCACCCAACTGTTAGCCTTGCCCTCCAGCGGGCTGAATGCCGCAAGTGTTCTGGGTACGTTTACTTTAGAATCCTTGATAATTATTTTAATATTGTTTAACGTTTGTTATATTGTTGTAATAAATAAAAAAAACACATTAAACAAATTTAAAAGTATTTTTTTAAAATGGTTCCATGAATTTTCAGGGTAGGTAATACCTACCCTGAAAATTCATGCAACAATTTTAAAAAACCTACCCTGAAAATTCATGGAACCATTTTAAAAAAATACTTCTAAATATTTAAACATTATATGGATCGCCCCCTTTCGGCTAGTATAGTGCCTCTCTTGGTGAAACATTTATTTCAACCATGGGTGTCACAACCATTTGGCTGATCGTCCTTTAGCCATTCAATTGAACGGGGCCACTTAGTCAAACGCCTAGGCATCAAGTTGGGAAGCGGATGTAAACATTTGGCGGCGACAAATAACCACTTGCTCCTACCGATGATTGCGATGTTGGTGGCGTCCACGGACTAGGTATCCTACCCTACCTAGTCCGTGGTGGCGTCATTAGTGTTTTGATGGCAACAAACAAAAATGCGATTGCAGTTCATCGCGAGTTGTGTAGTATGAAATTATTGAGTACCGCTGGTCTATACACAACATTTACCAGCATCGTTGGCTCAGTGTTGCGATATTCAGTATTCGATTACCGAAGTTAAGTAATGCTGGGCGCGGTCAGGACTTGGATGGGTGACCGCTTGACCTTAGACGCTGGTCGTGGTTCGGATTCCACGTTAAACTGTAGCGCCCTTCCCTCTCCTGACATGGTGGTAGGGTTAAACCCGCCCGGGCTGGTACCACCGCACTAAATGAAGGTCGGTCGAAGCGGCTATGAAACATAGTTAGTGTTTTCCGTCCAGTTCAGTGTAGCCGGTTGGAATTGAGGGAAGCGCTGACATGGCACCTCCCTATATAATTCACCATGGTGTCTAGGCTGACATCACTGGTACAAGAAAACTGGTTCATTAGGTGATGTAGCGATTCGTGTCAGTATTAATAATAAAAACATAAAAAAATTCACGTTTCATAGAACATTAAAGATATTTTTGACACGAACACTCAAGAATGGTCCTGTCTGTCTTGAGTCGAATTCTCGATAGACATGATAAGAAAATGACTCATGCCAAAGTAAGGCAAACCCCGACAAGTTTTACAATTCTTAACCCACTCTTTTATCTATTTCTAAACGGCCTAAGTAGGTAGACATATGATAAGGCGCAGGAAGTGCGCGAGAATCGTAAATCCTTATAAAGTGGGCGAGCTATTGACGAAACTGTAATAGGAACAAGAAGATTAATCTTTCGAAATGCTTAACAGTTGCCGATCGCGATCGTCACTTTAAACTTGTTGAGTTGTATGTAATAAGTACACCTATGTTTGGGGACAGTACCAATTTCGACTGACTGAAGAAACACACTTTACCAATGGAATGTACCTACTCCTAGGTATGTAAGTGCATGTTTTTCTTTTGGAAACTGACACGGATGGCTACATCAACACATTGCACCATTTCTTGGCACACGTGATGTCAGTCCGATACACCTTGTTGAATTAGGTAAGTATAAGTGCCATGTCCGCGCTTTCCCATAATCCCCTAAACATATGGATGATTTGTGATTATGATTTATGAATAAAAATATTATCCTCTCTTTGTCTTTGTTTACATAATACCTATGTGGTGCAATCTTGTTATTTCCTGATAATTTTAGATAAAGCGGACAGACCGTTTTACACATAGTTGGAGAATAAAAATCCTGGTTTTACTGCAGCATTATTGTAAGTGGAAAAGCACAATACGTATCTTCCTATTTCCAGTCAATTTTAAAGTATTTGGACAAATCGAAGACGCGAAGCTGCACAGGAGGAAGCGTCTGATATTAGGGCCCAAAACGCAACTAACACACAATTTGTTTACAAGACAAGGGTTCGAAAGTTTTGCTCAGACGAAGCAAGCTACTGCAGACGGCCGAACTGTCTCATCAAAAGCAGAACTACTCGCGGAACAATTTTATGTATGGTCATATGCAACACATGCTGCTGCCCCTATTGCCCCTATTGCCGAATTGCTCTTGAACAGCATGAAAACAGCAAAGCTCAAGGTGAAGACGTAGTAGTAGTACAACAGAGCTCCTTAACTCAGGTGAGACCCCTGTCTGATGGAAGTTCAGAAGCTCTTAAATTCCACCATACGCAGCGGCACTACGCCGGAGTCGTGGCACTGTAGCGTGGCGGTGTTCTTCAAGAAAGGAAACAAATCTTTGTTAAAGATCTACCGACTCATCTCATTGAGGAGCCATGTATCCGCTATGTTCTCGAGGGTCCTGAAAAATCGTCCCACCCGACGACGACCACCAATCGCTAGAGCAGGCCGGGTTTCGAGGGGGTTACAGCAACGTAGATCACATACACACATTATGGCAGATTATACAGAAAACCGAACAGTATAGGTAATCAGAGGTCTTTGGTAATCAGACTTCCTGTCTTGCATAATGTGGACTACGAAAAAGCTTTCGACTCCGTCTTTATCTGGGCTGTTATGGAATCCTTGCAGCGATGCCAAACCGACTGAGTATATCGAGGTGTTGAAATGATTACAAATGAATGTGCAAATCCAAGACAAGCAAACGAAACAAATTAAATTATTTCGTTATGTTATGTTATACAGGGATATGTCCGAAACTTCTATCCTGCCTATGTATTTTGAGATGTTTTCAAGGTACTGGACTGTTAAAAACACTGTTAAAGTTAATGGTGAACTCATTTCACATCTTCAATTTTCAGACGACGTTATCGTGATGTGCAAATCGCTAGAGGAGCTGAGTCTAATAATGAACCGCCTCAACGTCGAATCCCAGCAAGTGCTTGGACAAGACAAAGACGTGCTCAACAAACACGCTGTCCCGGGACAGGTAACCGTCGGGGATGCGACTCTCGAAGTTAGAATAGAATAGAATGGGATGGAATGGAATCTTTATTTGTGAATTACATCGTAATCCTGCCAGTTACAGGGCACGAATAAACACACATCAAAGTTAAATATTTTCATTATTTGGAACATGAATAACAATAATATTATTAGCTAATAAATACCTATCTATTTCATTTCCATTAAATTATTTCATCTCAGTTATACACTCAACTCTCCGATTTCCAGTCAAATGTGGTTACCACAATTTTTTTTTTAATATTCGGTAATTTGTCGATTGAATAAAACATATCCGCCTTCAGAAATGCATGCAACTTTGTTAGAAAATGAGCAGAGAATCTTGTTCTGAAGAAATTATTTTCCTCAATTAAACGATAAAATTAGGCAGACACAACTTCGACAAGGAGGCTGAAAGAAGGAATTAGTTGGACTGGGCGTCATTTGTGAAGCGCTTATGTCTTCTAATCCTCCGTCATGTCGTCTAATGCTCAATACCACAGTCACTAAAGACGAAAGTCGTCCAGACCAGTGCGTCCTGCCAGTAATGAGTAATGACATACGGATTGGGCCGAAACGGGGACTCTGCTAATGGGGCTCGTCCACAAGTATATGTCGCCCAGCAGGCTACGGAGAGAGCAATGCTTGGTGTTTCTTTGATCGATAAAATCCGAAACTTAGACATACGACATAGAACCAAAGTCATCGATGTTGCTCTGAAAATAAGCTAGTTGAACTGCCAGTGGGCTGGTCACATATGTCACAATCGTAGCGGTAGACGAGTACTCGAATTGGAACCACGTATAGGCAAAGGTGCGCCGGATGTCCTCCAGCTAGATGGACCGACGACCTTAGAAAAGTAGCTAGTAGTGGCTGGATGAGAAGATCGGTGGACCGTGTGTGGTCACGTGCATTAGGGAGAGGCTCACACCCAGCAGTAGGTAGATAATGGCTGATGATGCTGATTTTGACAAATCATTTACCTCATTTCATTGAGCTATTAGATTTAATATAAAAATTGATTGTCTTTTGAAATAATACACTGTGCTATCGGTTAGCCGATTTTGAACTAACGTATGGGTCCGACTCTGTATGTGATACTGAACAGTTGTTCATAAAAATATTTTATTTATTTATTTATTTTTTCATACATTTTGAGAGTAGGTATTCAAAAATTGTGTGGACAAAAATAATATTTTTGCTCAATTTCAAAAGTCGAGAACAAAATATTTTCAATATGTATTCAATTTCATGTTTTATGTATTCATAAAACTATAATTTTATTGTTTTCTGTATCTCATTATTTTCTGTGTGCAATAAAGAATTTATCTATCTTATCTATCTAAATTTATTTTATTTGAAATTTATTCAAAAGATTATTCAGCCACGCCAGGATTTGAACCAGAGTCTCCGGCTATAGCTCTCGATGCGTTAACCAATTTCATATTAATCAACTCTCAAATACTCATCCTGAATATTTGATGAATAATTTTTCGAAGCTTTATGAATTTTCTGTTACATATAGTATAGCGACGTGCATGCTTAGCACGGAAAAACTAAAGTCCATAAAAGTTGTTCAGTTAAATTTTAGTGGTGTAGCATTGGATTGAAAGCACTAAATTTAATAAAATATAAAATACCTCTTCATACTATGTTTCTAAGAAAAACAAATGTTTACCTGATTCGTGTGACGTAGACACGGCGCGGCATGTCCATCTATTGCTTCTAGATTCGCCTAAAACGGAAAACCCCAATTCATTCGTGTCACTTTAGTTCTTTAAATCATGGAAATTGGAAAACTTGTACCTACATAATTTCACGTAAGTCCGAGTCATGGGCAACTTCTTCAAAGTGCACAGTTTTATTTATTAATTGTACCTACTTACTAGCTTTACCCGCGGACCCGACCGTGGTTAACAGTGGCGGTTAATCACCCTTCCCCGCCAACCCTGCCTCCTGCTCTATCCACGTCCCCCTACCACTACCCCTACACTTACCCCTACCTCTACCTCTAACCCTACCACAACCCCCCTACTCTACCCCTAAAAAAGTTTTTAAAGTTACAAATATGGAAATTGGTGTTTAGGCTCTTTTATAAATAAACGACAAATGCGTTAGCGATTTTTGTAATGCATCCGCTAATGGGGTTAAATATGGGATGAAATTTATACGGAGGTTCAAAAGTGTCAAATCGTTCATGCGGGTTTCCTTTTTTGGGGTTGTACGGCATACGGGATGGGGTCGTATAGGTAAAACGCCGAGAAACCTGGCCCATCATAGAAAACCGCTCAGACATTCTGGTTTATTTTGAGCGTCAAAGGGATAGATATATACGTACGATACTTTATGGTTTTTTTTGTACCTGTTTACCTAACGCACATAACTAGATACATAATTTGAGTACACATAAATAGTATTCATTGAAATTTCTTACCTGGAAACCTGACACAGAGAGCTGAAAACGACACAAGAACTGCACCGCAAGTGGACACCGTCAGGAGCATCAGTCCCCAGTTGGTCAGATAGATGAACCAGAAGCCGGTCACGCCGTCGTCCAGCAAACTCCACAGCCACACGGACGCGGTCGCTGCCGCCAGGAGCAGCCTCACCAGGAGGAGAGGAACCGGCGAGTTACTCCTCTGCCAGCTCGATATCACGAAGTCATTCGGCTTGTCGTGCTGAAGCGTAAATGCTTTGAGCGTGAACTGCTTCTTGAACTTCCCCATTTTAGCTTGAAGTGAAACACCACCACACCAGATCCTCACGTAGAACTCCTCATCACTTCACTCGCAATCCATCCCGTTCTCAATTCACTATTTCCTCGTTCTAAGTGTCTCGTTTGCTCGCAAACTGTTTATGACTGAGATCTTATGTGGATTTAGATTATCTTTGGAATAGTTATAAAGATACGGAGTCAGCAATCTTCGGAATAGTCGCCAGATGAGTCCAACTCTTATCTTCTATTGGTTCGATATCGACTTATCTATCAGTCTATCCGTATCTATCTACTATAGTCTCTCGTCGTTGAAGATCTGCGCAAGATTACGCCTGTTGTATAACTCCTCTTACATTGCACAAACCGGTTTCATTTGAGGGCAGAAGGACGACTTGTAGTCGAAGAACTAACACCGCTGATTTGTTGTTGAACCAGAAAGGGCGACTTTAATAGTTTAGCGCGAAACTATTAGGTCAACTATTTATTATATTGGCAATTCAAATTGTACGAAAAAACGCACTAATAACATCAAATCTCTGTTACAACTATTCACGTTAATTTTCCGAAAATAATCTTGGTGTTTTTAAAAATTAGGGCTTTATTACACTGCACGCATACACTGCCGGTCACTTCCTGTAAATCGAAGGAGTGCAAGAAAAAAAAACACTTTTCAGCAGCTTTAATCAAGATAACACACACATCACGACTCCATAGAACTTAACTAATAACTCTATTCTTATTACATTCGTTAATGTTTTGCTATTACGTTTATAAGAGCTTGGCACACCGATGTCGATGGATCGGCAGCGACTGGCTGACTTGCATTGCATTGTAAGCGTTCGTGTTGGGTCTGGCCTGCGCAACTATGTCGTCATTGACCGGTTAATCGGCTGGTTGGTTATGCGATCTCCCCGAGGCCTAAGCCTTTTCCGTGTCGGTTTGGGAAGTATGCTACAGTTCTGGGAACTTCTAAGTGTGCAAGAGTAAGTGGTAAGGAATAAGGAAACAGTATTAAAAGACAGGTTTCCATGTCGGATGTCGACATTTGCATCACGTCTGGTTGGGAAACACATTACGTGTTGGTTGGTAATTCGGCTGGTGTATTCATTATTGTGCAAGGCTGTTTGATGTTGCTGACATTGTTGGACTCACTAGCTGTGGCCGCGGCTCCGTCCACGAGAAGTCCGTCTTAAAGGGTAAAGGAATACAAATCGATTTTAGACAAGGTAGAGGACAGATGTACGCCAGTCTTGTCGTAACAGGCTTCGCGACGGGCGTTGAAAATTGTCCAGCGAAGTTTCTTGCCAGCTCTTCTAGGAAGTTGAAAATTGGTGAGTGGTGAGCTATTGGCATATAGAATGAACCTACCAAATTTCCGCCCGATTGGCCTAACCTTTAATAGGAGTTAGACATACAAACACACATACAATAATAGTATTTTGACCCTAGCCGAGTACGTATCTTCGTTAAACCAATAATAAATAAAATAAATATACCTACTCTTTTCTACTTAGCAGAAGGCGAATTTATAGCTGTAGGAAATAGCTTTCATTCAACCTTTATACATTACCACACATTTGAATTGTTAGTTTGTAGGTTTTCTCAAGGTGTTTTCATTCACCGGGGTTCTTTGCAATGTTTGCACACAAATTTAACAGAGATTTTAAAATCTGTAAGACATGTGCGCAACGGTGGTGGTTGTCAAATTTATATTAGATCAATTTAAACGTATACCCTATCCAATAAAAAATAAAAACCCCGGATGAACGCGATTAGAACTTGCACCCTCAAGACCCCGTACGAACTTAGTTATATATGGGAAATCGGAAGTCTCGACGATTTTTACCCGTTTTATATGCCGATACCGACGGACGACAAAAGTTTGTTATGAAATATGAGTGGGAGTGTCGCATTGGCCGAGCGGGCAAAAGCACGCCTCTCAAGCGGGAGGTGCGGGTTCGATACCCACTGGGAGCGCAATATTTATAACTTTAGATATGTTCTAAATGGCTGCTGACACTGCGGTGAAGGAAAACATCGCGAGGGAACCCACTTCCAAGCCGGTTGGTCACCGTGGAAGTGTATGACTAAAATCCTCTCATATCATGTAAATGAGAGAGGCCTGTACCAAGGAACATCCTGTACCCAGCAGTGGGGCGAATAAAATGGCTGCAAAAAGAAATAAAATGACTACAAATTAACGATTTTCGGATTTATTCCTTTACTTTTTTTATAAACGGTCGGTGTTTGACTCCAGTAGTACGTGCAGCATCGACAGCAGAAGACAGCTCGTGATCGAGCACCACGCCGACTTAACAAGTGCTTGTTGACTCTATTCTTGAAGGCCCCAACGTTGGGGAAACTGAAGAAGATCCCCGCAGGGAGTTAATTCCATATCTTGTGCTAAAGATAAATGATACCTTGCTTCTTGTCAAATCTCATGATTCTAGTTCAGTCAGGAAGTACCCTCCCTATACATAACATATGTTTTGATTGATGAGTTTGCTTTAATCGCAAAAAAATATTTTGCCTATGATGGGATAAAACTATAAATTAAGGATTTTCTGATTTTTGTTTTACTTATTCTGTGATGCCTTTCATGATTCTAGGCCCTCGGGAGGTACCTACCCCATAAGCTTTGATGAGCGAGTTCGCTGAAATTGGAAAAGAACATTTTTTGGTCTATGCGGGGCTGCAGTGACCGGTATCCGTTTCGTACTGAATGAACATCGCCAAATCGTCCAGCTTGACGACTAATTTGGTATTAGTTTGGTTGGATGTACCTGGCCAGTGGTCGCCCGATTTTGAGTTGACGACGGCACCGAACCCTGCGGTATGCAGGCATCAACTGCAAGACTTTAGAATACTTTTTAAATTTCCGCGGTCGCTGAACAAAATTTTGAAAACTTCCGGCTCTTCTCGCGGCGACTTTAGCGGACAGAGCGTCCTGTACCCCTATAACAAGTTTAGCGCGTACTACACAGCGTAGATGGCGTAGCGTAGCGCGGAGTATTTTGTATGGGAAACGAAGCAGCGCCACTAGCGGCTACGTTTAGAACTAAAATATG
>WYDE02197311.1:0-10517 GCA_009867175.2 Adela reaumurella | reverse complement strand
GACCGCACCCAGCGTTGCTTAACAAGCAATAGCGACAGTTGACTCTCTGCACCACTGAGCTATCAAGGCTGACAAAATACATGCCGGCCGGAAACACTTAAATTTGTAAATGCACTCACTTTTTACTGTGATTCACTGCTAGTTTCGACACAAAGAATTTAATTCTACGGACGCGACCACCAGAGAATATCTCACGCGACATAAGGTTTTACGAACTTCTTACTTGGAAAACAAAGATTATTGCTAGGTGAATTTGTAGTCTATGAAAAGAGAATTTCATCAGCTATCTATATATCCCTGTTGCTCCTTTGGGAAGTGTATAAAAAAACAGTGTTCACATATTTAACATTGTGTGAAAACCGCGGTATGTTGTACCGACTGGCACTAGTGGAAGCTGAAGTAGCTCGCACGTTTGTGCGGACCTGCATCTCTGGAAGGGGAAGGGATAAGTCCGGTTGACGTGCGATTCAGCTTGCACCAGAACCGGACATTCGCCACAGAAATTTTTTTACAGAGTGCGAGGTCTAGTACAAAATGTATACACGGGAGTGCCTTCGGGCGTTGGATGAAGTTTTTTTTTATCAGAAATTTCATATGATGTGCGGCCGGCCTTAGAGATCGATTTTGAACGTCAGTTCAGTCAGTGTGACATCCAATACATTCATGGCACTAATACCACTTAGAATTGACTGAACCATAGTATCAATACTAACATGGTACTTACTTTTACGTTTTTATAACGTAAACACGTACAAAGCAGGCTCATTATGGTATGTATCGAAGCGAGAAAGATGCCTGAACATAAAATTGGCTGAACATAACCCACCTTCTTGAAGTTCTTCTGGAGGTAGGCTCGTACGTGCTCAAGTTGAACGAGCGTTTCGGGCGATGTGAAGTAGTCTGCATTTGGACCGCCGTCCTTCTTAGGACACGGCGCGCTCATGGTGCCGCCGTTTTACCACACAGAAGCCTTCACGTGCCCAAAACCAGACTGAGAATCTGAGAAACGAGGCTCTTTGATTTCCCAACCAACAAACAACAAGCAAGCACCTCACAAAATGTAGGTATGTTCTCTCAATAAATAAAATTACGGAATATTGAAGTTATATCTCAATCTGTTTTAATACAAATACAAGAGATGGCACTATGAGATGGCCTGTCAGAAAATATAACTTTCGGCAATAAAACAAACCCAAGCGAGCCGGTTGAATAGAGTTAGAATTTTCGCTGACCTTGTACAGTTTGACACTATTGGGCATTGGTTTGACAACAAGTTGTGAACTAAATTTTGATTGTCGTTACTTTACTCTACCAACTCTACTCTACAAACATTGCGATTCGAAACTTAGCGTAGCGTTGCCTTTCAACTTGATGTGCCATGTTTGATGGGTGTTTAAAATGTAACTTTCTGTGGTGTTTAATCTTGAACTCTCCACACGATGCTTCTACGAAACAATCTCATGAACATCCTGCCTAATAGATAAAGCAGAAAATCAGTAACTACGAGATTCACCATCGCGATTCTGTATTCGCTTGTACACTGGATACAATTATTTGGGTTCACGATATTTGCATCACGTCCTCATCATTCTACTATGCTCGAAGAGAATTTAAGGCGCGACTATGCTCTAACCTGGGGGTCTACCGTGCTATTATCACATGGGCGAGTGAAGAGACTTCGCCACGATTTCAACCAATCAGACTGGCGCGGGCGGTGTCGAGTGATCTCGAGTACTTTAACGCATACGATTGGCTGAAATCTCTTCACTCACTCGAGTGATATTACGCCGGTAGTAGGCCAGGTATGGGATGAGTGACCGCTTTACCTTTGACGCTGGTCGTGGTTCGGATTCCACGTTAAACTGTAGGTCCCTTCGCTCTCCGTGCAAGGTGGTAGGGTTAAACCCGCCCGAGTTGGTACCACCGCATTGAATGAAGGTCGGGGCCATGAAACATCGTTCGTATTTTACGTCCAGTTCAGTGTGGCCGGCTGGAATTGAGGGAAGCGGTAATATGGCATCTACTTACATACACCAAGGTTTTTAGGCTGACATGACTGGTATCAGAAAAATTGTGGTACATTAGGTGATGTAGTCTTCCCTGGCACTTAAAAAAAAACATAATTTCCTATTCTGTTGAACAAAATATTAGTAAAAATAAATTTAGGTTCACAATCAAACAGTTACAATCCAGAGGAAATCCGAATCTTTATATCACCTGCAGTCACCACTGCCACCTCCGCCCCCAGCGCCCCCTGCGCCACGAGCGAAATTGCAGCTCCTCCCTCCTCTGCCTCTGGCAAGCTAACACCAAAACTCACACCATATCTCACTTGAAACACTATTTGTGATAAGGCCGTTACTTTTCAAAAACTTAATTAGTGCGGTGAGCCACTTGGGGACTCAGTTCTGATATAGTCCGTTTGCTACACCGCGGTACCATAACCAGTAATGTTGCACGGTAGCGGAGTATGAGACGAGGCTGCTCAGAAGTTGTATATTCAGAAAAGACTGAGCAGCGTACAGCGGTCGTTTAGTACACGAATCGCCAGAGCACACAGGACCACTCCTTTTATGTCTGTTCTAATTTTTTCTGGGTACCTTCCACCGTACCTCAAAGTCGAGGAAGCGCCTAAACTATACGCAATCTAAAGAACATGGTTATACGATCTTCTTCCTGTAAGACAGCTGGAAAAAAGATGCAGCCCATTTGACATGGCTCATCAGCGTCTAAAAACCACATTACATTCGCGTACCTGGAGGACGAGGTAGACATAAGTTGGCATCGGGAGCAAGATCTTAATATTTGCACTGACGGTAGCAAGATGAATGGCAAAGTGGGAGCGGCTAATATTGTGTGGAAAATTGATAAAGGCTATGGGTTGCTATGGGCTTCTCAACTACTGTACAGTATTTCAGTCGGAAATGTTTGCACTCATGCAAGCTTCAGAATAAGCGAGAAAAGATGCCTCAGTGAACTTCTTCATCCTGAGCGATTCGAGGTTCGCTCTTGATCTGCTTACCAACAACGAGGACACAACCCACCCGCTTGATGTTAACATCAGAGTAAACATTAGACGTATTTCCGAATGTGGCAGCAGGGTGACGCTATACTTGACCAGGTCGAGGAACGCGCAGCTTCCGGGCTTGAGACCAGGTGTATCTTATTACAATATTTATATCCCTTGTCTTATGCAAAATACTAAACAGAGGATATGTTGGAACCGTAACACCATAATACCTATCACTGATGAATATATCAAACCTTTTACTAAAACCGTATCTGAATCGGTTAAACTTTTGGAGATAAATTACAACATTCTATAACGTTTGTTATTGCAGCGCCTGTGTAAAGTTAATACCTATTTACTAAGGGATGGGATTGTACGTTCGCTTAACTCGAGAACGACTAAATAAATTCACATGGGGTTTTTACTGACGTTTTCTCTAACAAGTGCGGATGGTTTTAGGATATTTTACAATCGAGAAAGTCCTTCGGGGGTCGGAGCACTCATTAAAGGTGTTTCGGGGATGCACCGCGAGCGAGATATATAAATGTGAAACGGGCCAGCTTACTATAACGCTATATTTTTAAACGCGTGCGATGGTGCCTCAGAGGGAGCTTTTAGCCTAATCTTATTATCGTGTAAGTTAACTACTCTGTAATAGAAGACTATTGTATCATTCGTGTGTGATTATGTCAATAAGCGATTCTTGATGAGTTATTTTTAAAAGAACCGACACAAAGCAACGTGGTGCCTTTTCAAATATGTATATACTTGCTAGACTAGGTTCAAAACACCTTTGGTGTCTGTCTGTTTGTCCGCACAACTCCTCCTGAACTGCTCTGCCGATTGGACTGAAATATCGTGGGTTCATTCCATATATCGATAGCTCGCCATGCACCACTTTTCAATTTCCTAGAAAAACTGATAACAAACTCCGCTGGAAATTTTCAACGTCCATCACGACAAGATTGGCTTAAATCTACCTTCTATAGTACAGATATGAAGTAGGTAGGTATCATTGTATTAGTATCTAGTTGACCTACCAGACATATCTTCTATGTCCATACAAGCGCAGTGAGCACGTGACCTGCTTGCAGACTGTGTGGAATATTTCCTTGAAATTAAAAATGGAATTTCCTCAATAAAAACTGAACGAACAGTTAGGAAACTTTACGTGGAGTCCGGGCGGTAATAATTAACTCCAGACAAAATGCATTTCCTCGTAATTTCTATATCGCACTATCGAAATGTACTTTTATGTGTAGTTCGTCGAATTAAGTATCACAGGAGCACCTATTTCTATAGTGTAGTGTTGTATTGGCGTGACGATTCACAATCAGTGTTGATGTGGCGCGGTGTGCTGTGGGACTACCGAAAGTTACCTGGGCGAGTGAGAAATGACAGTGACACAATAAATTTCCTAGTGCAGTCTGTGTAAAATCTATGCGCTTCCCGCTCGCACCTCTCACTCACTCGGCCAAGTGAGAGGACGCGCCGGTCGCAGGGCGGGCGGAGCGTGACATTGGCGCGGCGGGTTCAGTGGTCTGAAGACCGCGCCGCGAGCCTTCGATGATCGTTCGGTTTTACTTCTGAGCGCCTTGCTGGATGTAAATTTAGATATAGAAACAAAATACCTTTAACCGGTTGGCAAAGCTAGAATGGTTACACTGACGAAGTACCTTTGATAGGGTAGCACAGTAACTGCGTGATGGTGTAGTAAAGCGAGAGTGTCTACAGGGACAAAGTTCCTGAGCAAGGGTAACAAAGTTCCTGAGAAGGTTACATTTTACAAGGTATTATTGTTGCGCCAACAATAATTTTTTCTCAGTTCATGGCCAAATAGGTAACCTTGTACGGAAGGGGTAAGTTCGCAGCTCCCGTAACCGGCGTGCATGTATGAAGGGATATATGGCGGTGGATGAAGCAAAGGATGTATGTAAGGAACGTGTCACAAGGCGCTCCATTGTCTCTGCCTACCCTTTGTGGAATAGGCGTGATGGTATCTATGAATATGTGTATATTACTTGTTTAAAAAATAGTGACATTTGGTGTCCCGATCAGGTGCTAATAGGGACTCGTCACCAGACGAAACTCGGGACGTGCTGCGCAAATCGGGACACCCGGCAACCTTATGTAACGGACAGTAGATTTATTTACATTTAAATTATTTTTACTATATATTTAATAACACATCATAGTAGTAATCTATGGCCTACATTTTAAAGAAAAAAAATTAAGGAATACTGAAAACGTTTTGAAATCTGTGCTGCAGTTTCTGAGCTCAACGCGAACGCATTCCCTCAGAAATATTATTATAACGTAAACTTCTTGATACTAAAATAAAAGCCAACTCGTCCTGCAATACGGAGAGGTACGAGCCTGCTGCTGCTCTAAATCCGTGGCGGCACGGCCTGGCCCGGCCCAACCCCGGCCCGGCCCTGCCTGGCGGCTGACAGCCTTTATGCCATAAAAACAGCAATCTCAGTTTGAAACGGCGCTCTTGAATGCGCCGAGATGGGTTGCGTATAAATACTCTGCTCTAAAGCGGATGGAGGCGGAAGGCGGATGTCGGTCACGCGGACGCGGGCGGGGTCGGGGGCGGCGGGGCGCGTCATTCACGCTGTGCTGAGGTAGCGCGTTCCTTATTGTAGGTACAAGTAAAGAGGAAGTGACGCCACAGGTAGGCTTTACAAATGAGTCCTGCCTGCCTGAAGTACAGTTAGAGTCCTGTAGGATAGGACTGCCTAGGTTAAAAAAAATAATAATAATGTTAACAGCGCTTTATTCAATGATCTATATTACAAATAGAACAAATACAAACGTTTAACGGAAAGGGCAAGTTCGCAGCACCCGTAATGTGAAGTATGTATGAAGCGATGTATGACGTGCAATGAAGCAAAGGGTGTATGAGAAATCTTGCCAAATGGCGCTCAATTGTCTTTTCCTAATACCCTTGGCGTGATTGTATGTATGAATTGATGTTACATAGATTTCACGTATATTATGTACCATCGGAAATATAATCATCATCACCGTCCACTGCTGGACACACGGCTCTCCAATTTGTTTCCAACCCTCCCGGCACTCGGCAGCACGAATCCATCCCCCGCGGCGTACCGGATGTCGTCGACCCACCTGGTGGGTTTGTCTTCCCCACACTTCGCTTAAATATCCAAGGTAGCCAGTGTAGGACGTGCGTGCTCCAGCGGCCTTCATCTCTGCTGCTCAGGTGTCCAGCCCACTGACATTTGAGCTTGACCACCCGATGTAGAACATCTGCTACATTGGTGCTTCGAAATATAATAAAATTTCAATAAAATACGAGTAGGTACGCTATTGCAAACTGCTGAAAAAACTTATTGTACCTATGACTTGCGTAAAGTACTAAAACAAAACCAAGATACTTGCAAATACATTTCTTTTTGCAGTCATTTTATTCGCCCCACTGCTGGGTACAGGCCTCTCTCACTTACATGATATGAGAGGATTTAGTCATACACTTCCACGGTGACCAACCGGCTTGGAAGTGGGTTTCCTCACGATGTTTTCCTTCCCCGGAGTGTCAGCGGCCATTTAGCACAAATTCTAAAGTTATACATATTGCGCTCCCAGTGGGTATCGAACGAGCACCTCCCGCTTGAGAGGCGTGCTCTTGCCCGCTCGGCCAATCTGACACCTGAAATTGACTATATTACAATTTAAATGAATTCTTTGAAAATAAACCTTTCTTGCTCTCAATAGGTAGACCGAATTAAAATTACATTACATACAATTACATTTCTATATCATTTAATTTTTATTGGGTAAGTTGTTTCTATCGATTTATTTTGTTTTATTTAATTGTATTTTTGTTCCAAGTAGTTAGTGTGTGTTATTTTTTTTTATATATTATTAATTACTTTCTATTTATGATTGCTTTGTTAATATTATGCTGAAAAGTCAAATTATTAAAAAATATTTTATCATGGGGTTAGACTAATGTATTCTGTGACAACTGAGAATGGATGGACGATAAATACCATCGCGGTATTCCTTCTGGGGTCGTAGCAGTAAGCAAATATGTTACCGTGAGGCACCGCTGTCGGAATGTCGACTGGCCAGCAAATTAAACTGCATGTTTTTCTTTTTAATCGCGGGCGATAGCACAGCGGGAGCTTCACGCTGATAATAATTTTAACTCGATAAAATTATGACTACACAAAATTAAAGAGACCTTGCCAGAAAATTATAGGCCTCAGTACAAAATCAGATCTATGACCCGACATCGACATCGCGAGATTTATTACATCGAAGGTTGACCCTCAAAATTTAAAATACTAAGTCCGCTCTCGTAGTACATACTCCATCTCACACATCCTGGGCGCGCAGTACGTAACGACTTTACGACTTAAAGATTTAATAATATAACAAAATGATCCTATAAGGGTTCCTTTTTTTTTTCTTTTATGAGGTGCGGAACCCTAAAAACGTAGGGATCCCTTCGCTCGAAAATAGACTATTCCACTTAAATGTATTTAGTATCTCATGATAGCAGATTAATTTGAAATTATTTTTAGTCAAAAAAAACACTTTTTGATTTGTCCAAAAATACCAAAAACTTACAGAGATTTACAATCAAAGTTTTAAGTAAAATGAACTTACTTGAAATGCCCGCCGCGTCCGTGTCGACCGCCCAACGCCGCGGCCGCAACCAATATCACAAGATGCTGTGGCAATTATTTTTATTACATATTCTTTGTCACTTGATGGTTCAATCTCTCGAAGTTTCGCCAATAACTTTTCGTAGGCTGTTTCTTTTTTTGGCACGGTCGTGGTACTCCTTTGTATTAACTTTCCACAAGCAAGGCTCTTAATGATATAATTCTACCCATTCACGTAGATTAGGCATTGTTAGTTTCAATCTAACTAGAACGCTCTGCAGAAAACACGTGCTCACTCCGGCGGTACTTTGGCAAAACTGACAACTGCACAGTTTGCTACACACCTTCGGTTTTACTGGTTGCCTGGAGGCTGTCGTTTATTCCAGCGCTATTAATTGCTCTAACTTTGTCAATTCTTATCGCATAACAATAAAACTTTTACCAAAATTTAAGAGTTATGAAAAGTTTTTTCCATATAACATTTGTGAAATAGTCTATTGTCTTCGTTGCATTATATTATTTTGTTTATCTTTGAGTACACGGGAACATTTTTGCTTCTTCAATACAATAATCTATTTCACCATTATTTTTTCATTTTTTCTATGCAAAGAACTCTTCATAACTTACGTTTTGGTAGAAGTTTTACTGTTATACGATAATAATAGCGAAGTTAGAGCAATTTAAAGCGAAGAAATTTAAAGAGCGCGAATGAACGACTCGTTGTGACGAGTGCGTGCCGCCTGTCACTGTCACTGAACAGTCGAACTGTTCAGTTAAAACTGGCGTCCCTAGTGTCTACACACGTTCAGTTATTTCAGTTGTAATCTTTTTTCGCTCGAAGTAACACGTCGCCATGGCATCATCAGATGATGCTGTGGCAATTATTGGTCTATTATGCATTTTGGAAAAAAGAAGACAAAGAAGGAGAAAAATGTGGCAGTGGTGGTGTCGTGGTACTCTTTTGTTTTAACTTTCCACAAGCAAGGCTCTGAATGATATAATTCTATAAATTCTTCTAACCATTCACGTAGATTAGGCATTGTTAGTTTCGATCTAACTAGAACGGTCTGCAGAAAACACGTTCTCACTCCGGCGGCACTTTGGCAAACTGCACAGTTAGTTTTTGCTACACACCTTCAGTTTTACTTGCACAGTTTTAACTGAGCAGTTCTATCTAATGATATTTCAATAAATTGTCAGTTCAACTGTACAGTTTCCAGTTTTGCCTACACACATACGTTTTAACTGAACAATTCGACTGTCCAGTTAAAAATGTGCAGTTAAAACTGAAGGTCTGTAGCCTCTGTAAATACCCGAAATCAGTAAATTCGCGAAATATCTAAGAGCATCAGATACTTCGCGAAATTACTAGTTCGCGAATAATAATCATTCATTCTTAGTAGATAAGCTGAGTGCAACATTTCGTTGAGCAACATGAAAATATCTTTGAATGTTGATCTAGTATCTTTGAAAGATAGAGTGAAGAATGAATGTCTAAGAGAAAAATTTGGATTGAAAGAAGACAGCGATAAAAATAGAGAAAGGTATGCTTATATGGTTCGGTTGGGACACATGGAGAGAATGGATGGTGAGAGAATGACAAACCAATATATGAAGCGAACGTGGAAGGAAGGGTCGAATGGGCCGCGCTAGGCGGACATACAATGACCAAATAAGCAACCTTTCATAAAAGGACAAGTTCGCAGCACCCGTAACCGGCGCGCATGTATAAAGCGATGTACGACGGTGGATGAGGCAGAGGATGTATGTCAGGCTCTCAATTGTCTGTGTCTACCCCTCCGGGGAAGAGGCGTGATGATATCTCTATAGGTGGTTCAGTTCATACGTTGAAAACATATGTCAGGCTGTCGTTGTCAACAGATACAATTCCAATTGGATTCAGGTCTCCTCTGGGGTTCCCCAGGGTTCACTTCTCGGACTTCTGTTGTTTATAATGTTTATAAGCGATATTAAAAAGTGTTTTATTCATGCCAAAATTATTTTATTCGCCGATGACATAAAAATATTTTTAGAAATTATAAAAAATTATAAAACTCTCCGATGTAAAGCGTCTTCAAGAAGATCTTGATAGATTCGAAAATTATTGTCCTATCAACCACCTCGACCTTAATGCTGACAAATGTAATTGTATAAGTTTTACTAGAAATCGTAAAGTAATCATTTCTTCATACACACTAATTGGTAAAACCCTTGGTAGGGTAAATATAATAAGAGATTTGGGAGTTCTTCTGGACGATAATCATTATTCGACTCTCACTCATGTAACTGAGGTATGCAAAAAAGCAAATACCTAAACTGCTTGGATTTATCCTGAGAATTTCTAAACATTTTAAAAATCTTGAATCACTGCACATTGTACTGCGCCTATGTTCGAAGTCACCTTGAGTATGCCTCTCAAGCGTGGTCGCCTAGACAGATATGCTACTTACAAATCGCGTCTTGATCGTGTTCAAACTAACATCCTTAGACACCTTAGTTATCGGTCATATAAGAAATTCTCAAGTAATATAGATGCTTGTAAACACTTTAACTTATTTCCCCTTACTTGAAGAGAGTTGCTTGATCTTACTCTCTTATTGAAAATAGCGAATAATGGGACAAATGACTGTCCCATTCGCTACGTTTTGCAATCAATTCCACATCTCTCAATTCATGTTACATTAATTATATATAATAAAAACTTGCATAAAATAGGCAAAATTTTTAATTCATGTGAAATACCTAACTAAGTGTTTGTTTTAATTTTTTTTAAACTGATAAGGACGGCTACAGCACCTAATGAACCAGTTTTTCTGGTACCAGTGATGTCAGCCTAAACACCTTGGTGACTTATGTAGGTAGGTGCCATA
>WYDE02197301.1:0-10517 GCA_009867175.2 Adela reaumurella | reverse complement strand
GTTTTTTTTCTGGTGTTTTAAACACTGTTTTAAACAGTGTTTTAAAACAAATGTTTAAAACAATGCCCACCCTGCTCACGAGAGGTCACCGTAACGTGTGAGGGCAGAGCCGGCTGTCATAGTGACAGTCGACTCTTGTGAGGGCGCCACTTTTTAATACTTTTAGATTTCCTGATGACATTTTTTGTTTCGATATATTTTTAAAAGCCGTAATGGTCTAGGAGGCTGTGAAAGAAAGAAACACGATATTGTAATGAAAATGATTGTGAAATGGTTCAGAAATGGCAACACTTTAAAAAAATTCAAAATTCCTGCTCATAAGCTGTTTGTTTGGATCCGAAAAGTGTCAAAACGTAAAATGAAGACCTTGATACATAGATAATGGTAAAAATTAAAACACCGAAAAATGTTTGATTTGCAGCCTGCCAGAAGACTTGAAAAAAGGTGAAAATGAGTCGAAAAAGTTTCGCTTAAGTCCTTTTTAAATTTTAAGGTTCATTTTACACAGTCGTCTGGCATGCTGGAGCTCAAACAATTTTCGGTGTTTTAACCATTTTTACCATTATCTATGCATCCAGGTCTTCATTTTATTTATTGACACTTTTCGGATCCAACTAACAGCTTTTGATATAGGAATTTTTAAACTTTTTACAGTGTTGCCATTTCTGAACGCAACGGCTCCCAGTTCCAGAAATGGAACGTACAAGTAAGGGAACGCTTCGAGTGCCATTCGGATGTCCCCGGTTTCGACTCGAATGCAGGAAATTTTTAAATCATCAGGATTTTTAAAATCTCTTGTTATTTTTACTGCCTCCCAGACTATAAGCGTTATATTACGTATAACTTCACTCTTTAAAAATAAATTAAAATTCTGTTCGTGCCTACACTTTTGCAGGTGCCTCCGGATGACGTCACTACTTGTAACTGATTTTTTATATCAGAATGAGCGGGAATCCTTGCTCTCACGATCAACACGGCACTGAAGTCGGCGAAATATTGACTGCGTGTGTCTGTGTTGGCCGAGGCGCTGGGGCGTGCCAACCGACCCTATTGAAAAACGGTGTTTTTCGTTAAAAATATGGTTCTGTGTGTGTATTATTATTTTTAATAATTTAAAACTAGAGCAAAACATTTTTCCGGTCAATCTGTTATATATTTACTCGTATATTATCACTGAAATTGAAATTGTGGATATTCTAAAAGCGGACGTCATTTTAACCCCAATATATCCCATGTATCTCTGAAATTTGTCAAATCCCCCATTAGCGTTCGCTGGACCTATACATTAAATGCATGCACGAGCTTTGAATAAAACAACTTTCTAAATATTTTTTTAAGAAATCAGACTTTGCTGCAATTTATCTAAGGTTGAAATTAACTTTATTGAAATTTGTGAGATGGTGGGTTTCGGGAAGCGTGAATAACGTCAAGTAAGTGTAAAATCAGCAAGATGAGGATTTATTTATGCATGTCCTGTCATTGATTAATGTCATTGGAGTGACCAAGGTTGGCTGCAGCAGATGTTTTGATATCGGCGCATGTTTAGAGAGCTGCAGATTTCAGTGCAGTTATAATTTTATTAATAACAACTTACAATTTGGTGGCTGCTGGATATGATTGGTTGTTGGTGGTCTGGGAATTAAGAGCAGCATTAGCGAGTTTCTAGGAAATTTACAAGACAGCTTTAAGAGTATATCAAATTGGTATTATAAATTAACATATTCATCAAAACTTCAAACTTCAACGTCCATTTCTTTGATACATAATAATATTTAACTACGAAAATCTCAAGGCTCGCCACCTCTTACATTGGCACGGTACTTCTACCCATTCATGCAGTATATGTGGGTCTTCGTGCCTTACATGCTGCTTGATATCTTGTCCGAATAACTTGCGAAATGTGGTGGTCGGTGTTGTGCTGTAATTTACCGGAGTTTTTGCTGCACAACACCGATTGCTCTGCTTGCCCCGATTGTCGGGATTCAGCGTGAGCGATATGTATGTATGTATTTGCATGTATGTACGAAAATCTTTCGATAACGATTTCTCAATTTTAACTAATAAAATATAATGATTTTTCATACAACACATCTTTATATACCTATTTCACGTTATCTTCGACCGTTCTTTCACCATTCACCATTGTTCTTCAATTTCTCATTTGTGACAAATTCGACCGCCGCCAGTTCTCCGCTCATATTTGTTTCTGCCTCATAATCAACAGCTGCTTGACAAATTTCACAAAAGCACGAGATTTCGACCGCGTTGCGCTGATTTTCTCTGTTTTCACCGTCTCACCGCTATTTCTGTTCGTCTCGGATATTATTTTCAGTCAAAACAGCAATATGTATTTTAATGTTGACCGCAGGTGCAGCAGATGTCTCCTGCGGTCATGCGCCGATGGGAAGAGCTTCCCTTTTGAAATGTAATTAGTTACTTCTCTGCGACAGCTGGTCTTGCTTGTTAAGATTTTGATTTCTGAGGATGTATTTAGTATTATATCTATTCTGACTGATGCACTGGTTTAGATGTCTATAAGTAATTTTAAACCACGAACAGCCGACGAGCAGCGTAAAATCATCAATCTGTTTGATAGTGTATGTAGGTCAGCGGTGGTTTCCAATAAATATATTTATGGTTATCTGACTCAGGTATAATTTATGAGCATATCCGTAAATGAAATTAGATTACATAAAACATTATTTCTGTGTCATGCTGTTACTAAATATTTTTAGTTATGATTTTGATTTTCAACAGAATTCCATGTTTGTTTCTTAATGTCTTTCCAATAATAAAAGGATCGTTTTGTTTGACATGTTTATATTGAACAGTTTGTTCATTTCGCACAGATGTGTCGGCGTCATTTGAAAGCTCGTGGGAACAGATCGCTGTATTCAAAACGCATTCTGTCTTTCACACCCTCACACTTTCACATCCTCTAACACACGCTTTATTGAAACTACACTATGTATACCTATGTGAAGGTGTACCGTCGCCTTCAAGATTGCGTGACAAGCTTATTATAATAAAAAACAGCACACACACACCCAAAAAAAACCTATGCATTAATTTCTTTAAATTAAAGAGTGTAGCGAATAATTTTTCTGTTTTTTGTTGATTTTCCGCAAATCTCTTTCACAGATAGATAGGTGAGTTTTTTCTATTATACTTAGTCTTAACTTAGTTTTAACAATATTATTCAATGTCTTCCTTTTTTTATTGAATATGGTGTCGAGCCACCCAGAAGGTGACTAACGACGCCCATGGATATTCGTTCGTTTCGTTTTCGTTACGAATGCCATGCCGGCCTGACAGGTGCCTATTCACGCCCCTCTTGAAGGACTCGAGTCTGTACTGAATGCGCTTGTCAAATTTAATTACGAGAGCACAACTGGCCAATTGCGATATTCATGCACCTAGTTTCGCGTTTGCCTCATAACACGCGAGAAGAGCCTCGGGCACAGCTATGAAATAATTGTAGAAGAGAGTTCAATTCAATCAGCCATTCTATCACAATTCTGCAATCATAAGAAATGCTCAAAAGCAAGGGAATGAACTTTGTAATATGTATTGACAAAAAGGCAAAACGTCCAAATTGTTAATAATATTCATTGTAATCATAAGCGAAAGAAATTGCCGTACCCAACCAGGTGGATTTTCGATACACGTTATAGAAGGTCACATTACAACGAACTAACACATTACGTATTGACATAATAATGTGCGTGCAGTATGCTTCTTTTCATTGTGAATGGGCGAACTGATTTGCATTCCGCAATGGTTTTATTATATTTCCTTCAGCAGCAAGTGAATGATATGCGACGGCTTGTATTCAAATGACAATGTACTTAGAAATAGATAAAGTTATTGCGCTTGCTGTCATCGGACATTGTGGTTGAATTTATTAATTATTTTATTTGTGAAATCACCGACTTTAAAACGGTATCATTTGTATTTTGAGCTCGGTACGCAAGAATACTTATTTCCTGAAATATCTAATCCAACTTTACTATTCTCTATTCTATAATAATCAATAAGTTTAACCTAGTACGATTTTTTTCAAATCAATATGTCTTATCTTTATCTTACTCCACGTGTTATCTTTAACGGTAAGGTTAGCGTTAATATGTTTACTTGCACTGATCCCAGTTTCACACATTCTCCCTTGTTAGTTTGGGTTTTCGTTTTTATGTGTTTACACTGACGACACATCGGGTGTCATATTCCTGGGGATTCGGCGGATTATTTAACATTGTAGAACGTTTCGTTAAGGTTATATATATATTTTTTATTTTCTTTCTTTACCACTGCTCTTCGCAGATCTCTCAGATGTATTGATAATATAAATATGATTTTGTGCACATTGAAAGTCATTTCTCCTTCTACTTCATTACCATCATCTTAATCATTCATTAGTTTATCATTAGTACCCGAATCCAAACATTTTAGCCCGCGTTTTCAAACACGTCCTTCAAACTCTTTGTTTGCGCTGCTTGTTCCCGAGTTACTCCTCAGACCGACACAGATGCCACAGTTCAAAATGAGAACAGTACGTTTACTTTAATCATACTTAAATTTCGATTAGCAGGGCTTTTTGGGCTTACGCGTAGGTATAGACCCAGATGAGTCAGGCTGGAATAATATACCATATGAATAATGACCATTAACCACATGTAAATAATGAGCCCTTTCAGCATTTTTTTTATGTGTCCGGCTACACTGAACTGAACGAGAAATATGAACTATTTTAAACAGTCGTTATTAGACCTTCTTCATTCAGTGTGGTGGTATCATGGATTAAAATAGATGAATAACTCATACATAGGCGAGCGGGGTAACCACGTACGTGCCCCCAGGGACACTGACAGTCAGTGCCCGAGAGGGAGATGGAAATATGACTGAGTCGCACATTAACGTGCATCGCATACGCAAGGTCCCCTGCCCGCGTGCGTCTTCTTACCCCTTTTTTGACGACCGCTGTTCTCTTTGCTGTGGACGGGAATGAGTACTCCATCCTTTGTAATCCATGGGTGGTATCATCGAGACATTTAATCTCCATGGGTCGTACAGACCCAGGCGGGTTAAACCTAACGTAGTGCTGGAGGGAAGTGTTTCCTGAGGGTGTTTTTCTTCACCGGAGCGATGTACGAACTGCACATGGCTTGTAAAAGTTCGCTGAATCACAGAACCGTACATTTTGCACACTATAGTCCGACGAGCGCCATCGTGATCTTTTCTATGCATTTTGCACTGCTTCCAATAGTACAGCCGCGTGAGTTGTTTAGGAAACAGTAAATATTAATATTGCTCAGAAAATTAGCCAATTGAAGTGGTAGGTAGCTGGTCACATTTCGCATGATAATCGTTGGGGCAGACGAGCGCTCGAATGGAGACCAAATTTAGGGAAACTGAGCGTCGGACGTTCTCCAGCTAGATGGATCGACGCCCTTAAAAAAGTAGCTGGTCGTGGCTGGATGAGAAGAGCGTAGTGGAGGACCGTGTGTAGTGGCGTGACGAACCTTAAGAGAGGCTTACACCCAGTAGTGGGTTAGTGACGAATGATGATGATGAAATATTAATATTTCTTTAAAATTCCATCAATTACCTACACAATTATGATACAATTTTAAATACGTAGTTTCATAATTATCTTAAATATGTAGTCAGTACACATAAATAAATATAGGCAATTTTTTAATCAATAAATATTAGTAGCTTTACCTACTGTGCCATCGGTATACTTACTGTGTCATCGTCGGCACGGGAGGGCAATATTTACAGAGTACGAAAATAAAGTAAAAGACTGCACGACGATGCTTTTATGAGCTAACTGGAGACGCCAAGAATAAGTACCTAACTAAATTATACAGGGAGATTTCGCACTGAACCCTGCATTTTTACCAGCGCATTATTGGCATCATTCTGGTGACAAGAAACACTACGAATTTTTCTTAGTTATGGAGTCATGAATTTAAAAACAAAATATTTTAGTTTAGTGTAAAAATTATCTTAATGTGGCATAGGCAAAGTTGGCTTAACTCTCTTTATTCGCTGAAACCGTGTCACACGATACTAGAAAGCCGTTGTTTGGAGCCATTCCTCACATGTTCCTAAACGTAGGTACTAGACAAAATATGCAAAAAAGCGATGGAGGGCAAGTGCTTGCATGAATCGTTTAGAAGTCTCGTGTGACTAGGGTCATACTTTTTATCTTAACCTTTTCTCCCTTCCAATTAACCCAAACAATCAATAAATACTTATGATGATGATGTGTCTGTTAGAAAACTAATGTTTTTTCCTGATACGAACTGCATCAACTGCAGCGTTACTTCACAACATAAAAATTGTTTTCAGGATATTATTCAAAGGCCTATTTACGTTATTGCCTTTGATCACTTGCCTGTGAACATCTTTATCGGGTGATTAGATAATTGTGCTAAATAGTTTTGCTTATAGGACATTTGGCTCCGTCAGTGTGAATTATTGCGCCCGACGCCCTAGGGCATTCCGCTTGCGTACAGGGGCTTCGAATGTCGGGCTCGGGTTTTGAGAGTGGGCCCTATTTTGAAAAAGTAAAAAAAAACAACATATTTCATCAATATTCGTCGTTTTTCAGGTAGAATGAATGCCGGGAACCACAAAAAAAAAATAGTTTGGTGCCGGCGAGACAAGAGCCTTTTTACGACACTCTAGAGGGATTCCAGGAATGACCAAACAAATATATGAAAATAATGTGGAAGGAAGGGTCGAACGGGGCCGCCCTAGGCGAACATACTACTACGACCAAATAAGTAACCTTTTACGGAAACGGCAAGTTTTCAACACCCGTAACTGACGAGCATGTGTGAAGCGATATATAACAATGGAGGTAGTAAAGTATGTAGGTATGTCAGGAAACGTGTCATATGGCGCTCAATTCTCTGCCTACCTCTCCGTGGTAGAGGCGTGATAATTTGCATATATGTATGTACAATTGCCGGTAAAGCCATGCAAATAACCATTTCTTAAATCAAGTTGATAATTAAAAAGAAGTTACCCACTACCACTAAATTGGCTACAAAAGTGTTCGTTTCATAGCAACTAGACACCCGGTTGTCGCCTATAAAAACACAACCCACACTAAAAATACAGAAAAGATAATTGTGCATTCGCTACACCCGTGGCCGTGCGCCAGATGCAGCCTGAGCGAGATATTGTAAGACAGTCAGGGAAATTAGGAAGAAATGGAAAGAAAAATAATGTAAATTAAATATTGTACACACTGAAATGGAAAATAAACTAGAAATGCCTTACCATTCAACGCGCTTGTCGTCGCCTTTCACACAGAATATGTCTAAGACGAATTTAATCCAAAGCACATATAAGATAAGATAAGAAACCATTTATTGAATGATAAGGAAATTCCACAAAATTACATTTAAAATACGGGTCACCAAAAATAGTAAACTTATATATTTAATTAAACACCCAAAAGGTGGAACATATTGTCCTAAGACAATCGCTTTCTCCCCACCCAGCTGAAATGTGATTTCCTCAAAATTATATTGGTAGCTTTCGTTTGAAACCGTTGGTTTGATGTGCCTATCTCCAATAAGAAAGACAAAATTTACGGATTTACTGTTTTATATAAAAAAAAACTAAAAACAAAAAACAATCAAAAAAACATAGCAGATAAACAATAAAAAACCACAAAATCTAAATCAGAACAAAACAGCGCCGAAAAGAATAACATGACAGATTACGGAAACTGCACCTTTTTCAGATAAAATTAGTTTAGTTTGTTTTTAAAGATACCTAGACTAGGAGAACTTCTAATATCTTCAGGCAGCCCATTCCACAACCGAGCTGCATGCACTGAATATGAACTATATTTATTTAAACTCTGTACAGTGTTGCGGGATCAATAAAAGTTGGTACAGGTTTGCAAAGTAAAGGTTTGAACATATCACGTGCATAATGCAAGAAGCTCAGCATATGTAGGTTACGTCGTCGGTCTCTTATTTTAAGCCAGCCCAGTTCAGTGCTGCGGTACTTCGAGACATGATCATATTTCCTTAAGTTATATATATATCGTATGCTAGAGTTTTGAATACGCTCAAGTTTGTCTAGAGCTAGGTAACAAATATCAGCGATAGGCAGGATGTACACCTGTGCCTATTGAATTTTTACTTTAGTAGGGAGAAATCGTTTCATTTTTCTTAAATAATGTAAACTGAAGTACTAAAACATTTTACTAATGTGACAAATGTGCTCATGCTAGGTACGATTTTCGTCCATATGCAAGCCAAGTTTCTTCACGCTTTTTGACAAAATAATGCTATTGTACCTGCCATCATGGGAGGTAAAGAAGCTTTGTCAATACTCCTCGAGAGCTTCCGACTCCAAAAGATTATGGCTTGAGTCTTCGAAGGGTTCATGAGCACTCCAAAACACTTTGCCCAGGCGTGTACACGAATACGTACGATAAAGATGGTGAAAGGCGAGTGATCAAACACAGTTGCGTGATTGGTGCTAATATCCTGAAGGTAATCAGTTACACTGCACAAATTACGAATTCCATTCGTAATAACGTCATACACTTATGTATGGCAGTAAATCTTGGGTACAGTTGAAGCGACATGAGTGTTGAATAAAAGTAGTTCAAATGCGGCACTGAGAAAAATATGAGATGTATCTTTGAAAGATAGAGCTGAGAATAAATGTGTAATAGAATAATTTGGATTGAAAGAAGACATAGCGGCAAGGATAGAGAAAGTTATGCTTAGATGGTTTGGACACATTAAAATAATGGATGGCGAGAGAATGACAAAGCAAATATATGAAGCGGATATGGAAGGACGGGTTGAACAGGGTCGCTCTATGCGAACATACCAATACTAAATATTGCCATTTACGGAATGGGCAAGTTCGCAGCACCGTATACGGCAGGCATGTATGAAGCGATGTATGACGGTGGATGAAGCAAAGAATGTAATATATATTATGTCAGGCAGGAACGTGTCAAATGGCGCTCAATGGTAATGAATGTAAGTGGAATAAATATTTTTTGGTCAGTCCTGTATAAGACGTAGTAATTTAATACCGGAGGACAGCATATAGACATAACGTTATTTTTTCTGTACGCGCGTCCGTGCATGCGTATATCCGTGCGAGTTTTTCCTTCTCTGGGCTGCTACCGGCGTAATATCACTCGAGTGAGTGAAGAGGTCTCAGCCAATCGTAAGCGTTAACGCACTCGACACTTGATCAGCTAGCACCATGACCATCACAACGTGACACCAGACATTCCCTCATCACATTTACCCAATCAACGGTTTCTATTTCGGAATTATATATATGCAGATAATTCTCTAATTTTCGAACAGAAGTCAGAATATTTTATTCAACAACCCAAGTTTATTCTCTCCCCAGTGAACCAAAAGTTTTAACCACCAGCACCTTCCAGAAATAACCCTCTCTAACCCGTGAATGGTGTGCCTTGCAGAGTAAACATTTTGTTACCCATTAACCGTGGCAACGTGTACCTACTAATTTGTACGGTACTGTACCGCTGCTGGTAGGTTAAGCGGCGGCGCGCGGCGCGGCGCCGATGCCTGCACGCACGCCCTTGAAATGCGATGGGGTTGGCTATTTTCAGGTTGGGGCTAATCTTGGAAGCTCGATAACTGTAAGGTTTACTAAGGCCTTGTTGTGTGTGTACTACGATATTTTCTATAATGTAATGGTATAATATAATACTATAATAGCATCATATTATAATAGCATACATATAGTATAATATAATATAATATAATAGTCAGTTAACATTGGAACATGCCTCTTATGTTTATCATCCCATCATGGTTTGACAGCGTCGTTGGCTCAGTGGTTGCGGTATTCTGAATTCGAGTACCGAAGTTAAGCACTGCTGAGCGCGGTCAGGACTTGGATGGGTGACCGTTTACGTTGACGCTGGTCGTGGTTCGGATTCCAGGTTAAACTATAGGTCCCTTTCCTCTTCTTACATGGTGGTAGGTTAAACCCGCCCGGGTTGGTACCACCGCACTGAATGAATGTCGGTTGAAGCAGCTATGAAATATAGTTCGTGTTTTCCGTCCAGTTCAGTGTAGCCGGCTGGAATTGAAGGAAGTGCTGACATGGCATGGCACCACCTACATAACTCACAAAGGTGTTTAGGCTGACATCACTGGTACCAGAAGAACGGTTCATTAGGTGATGTAGCCGTCCGTGACAGTATCCATAAAATAAATTTTTGTCACAAAATTTTCAACCTTGATATGGACTTAAGTTTCTTGAATTATGGCTTGGAACCCCAGGCATGACGTCACATCACACAGACGCACAAAGCCTCAGCGGTGTTTACTGTTTACCGAGGGGATAAATTGCACTTGCGACAATATACGGCGCGCCCGAATTCTACGCAAACAATTATAATTTTAAACTGAATTCACTATTTTTAATTTGGCTCACCTCGGTTGTTGAAGGCATATTGTGCCTACGTTTCGACCTTATCGTAA
>WYDE02197291.1:0-10519 GCA_009867175.2 Adela reaumurella | reverse complement strand
CTAGTATCGTACGAAGATCATTTTTTCCTCCTTCGGAACCAGTTACGAAACTCCGGTTACGTAGGCGGCCGAAGGGAGAAAAATGTTAAGAATATGTGCCCATACATGCAAATCAATCCTTTTTCTTAAGAGCAGGTTAAGACCTGATGTCTTTCATCTCTAGAAGGCGCGTAAATAAAACTTCAAATAATTAGTAACACAAATTACAAGAAGAATAATGAAAATTATTTCAATTCGAATTCTCGTTAGGTGGTATAGCTGTAATATGAGTTGATGTATGTCAGCCTGTGTGAATTTCGATTGAGCTAACATATAAAAATAATACGAGAATCGTAATATTTTGGAAATTCTAGCTCAATCGAAATATCACAATTGACACAACATCACATATTACAGCTAAATCACCAACCGAGAATTAGAATTGAAAGAATTATCATTATTCTTCCTAAAATTTTTGTTAATTATTACTTAAAAATTTATTTACGCGCATTCTAGAGATAAAATAATCCGGGGTCTTAACCGGCCCTTTATGGCACAATTATTATTTGCACAGGATGCACGCTCAGCTACTGTGACACTCTGTATACCAACTAAATTCCCAAGAACGGGAGAGGGGATGGGTGTATCTGCAGCGTCCCTCCAGCCATTCGCATAGATGCGTACGCTAATAATTAAGAAAAAGATTTTTGGGACCTCTATAAGACCTTTCATTTTGGTTGGTCCTATTTATGAAACCCACATAATTACGTGTAATTTTGTAATATGGAACAGCAATAAAAAAGGTCTTACATATTTTTAGATAAAAATTAACTATTTCATACTAAATTCTTCTACGCCTTATAAAATCTACGATTAAAAAAATTTCATTGCACACGTATTCATAGTCTTGTCATACCTATACAAAAAATATAAAAAATGTATTATATTTTGACAGTAGGTATTTATTTTTTCAAATAAGTCTTCATTCATTTTTTATTATACAGCGGTAAATTTACTAGCATACTTTTTTAGTGTCCTTTTTCGTACGCTAAGCACGTCCATATAAAACGTTCATTCGCTAAAAAAAAACACACATGTTACATACAATCACCATGTTTGCTGTCACGTGATAGGACCACTGTGAGGTGGCTATCGCTTTCACGCGCCCACCTGCCTCCCGATGAAAAGAGTGAGCAAGGCACACAGACTTCGTCGGGCGACCGCCGCGAAGTTTGTGTGTCTCGCTCGCAGTAATAGGGAGGTAGGTGGGAGCGAAAAAGCGATAGCATCATTGCGGTGGTCTTATCATGGTCATAGCATGGCTTTCTCAGGTGCAATGAGCCGGCTCTGAAAAAAAAAATCAATTTGGTTGAAAAAAAGTTTAAAAATACAAACATTTAAAAAAGAAATTCTGCATAAATGTATGAGGTTCCGTCAAAAACATGTCTCAACCAAAATTAAAAATTATTTTATATTCGTATTCTACACTACGTAAAGGCGACTAAGCATGTAGTGCTTGTAAGTTCACAGTTCCATGGGAAACTAACATTCCAAAGGAACACACATTTAAAGTTAACAAAAACTGCAACTTGGTAGACCGGATAGTGAGAAATGGTTTCAAGACTGATCTCTTCGCTGTAGAAGTTGGAGCAAAGGAACTAGCAGTGAAGTCACTCTATAGTCTTTTCAAGAATCTAGGCCTGCCAAGATCGACGTTAAGCTCATACATGGAGAGAGCTTCAAAAGCGTCACTAGAGGCATCCTACAGTATATGGATAGGTAGAGAGAGAATAGACGAGGGCGGGACCGGCAATAGTAATTCTCCACATACTAGTTATCACAGACTAGCTGACGAGGGCTTGCAGCGAGCCGAAACGTAGTGTACGATGGAGTCTGGCGGCGCCGCCTGTTGGTCCCGACCTCGAGAGACACCCTTCTCTACTGCCAAATAAATATCTTAATAAAGATAACGGATTAAACACATGCAGAATATTAAATATTTTAAAATTTTTAAATTTTTAAAACTCATCCTAAACATTTTTTAATATTCTATTGCAACTTCTAATTTTTTTTTAGCTTAAACGAAAAATTCTTTCAGAGGCATATTTTGAATGACAGGACATGCGTTTAAAAAAAAAATGTTTTATTTACAAACTATGTATATTGTACAGAAGACTTAATGCCAATAGCGACACATCCCAGTCGACTATTCAGCACGCTTGCATTTGTCTCATATGCCATACATAGGTATGACAGAGAAATACATAATGTAAAAAGTTTCATATAAAACCTATCACGGAAGGTTTTACTATACTCAAGAATCCGTGTAAGTCTAGTACACCATATTCCATTTCGAGACAGGTACCATGGCAAAGTGTTTCTCGTTCCATCACAAAATTTTGAATAAACACTTTTATAGTATTTCAATACAAAATATTCTCAGATTTTGATTCAAAATCACCTCATTTTATGTACAACCGACAAGGCAACACATTCTTGAATGACGGGGTCCTATGCGAAATTCGTCACCATAACAGCGCATTTCCAATTATTGCATCAATATTACTTTTCATTTCTTTTTTGCTGAAGAGAGACTTTTGTCCACAATTTACAAGTGTTTAAACGTACGAGCAAAGTGAAGCCAAAAAATTATATTAGCTTACATTATTTCTTATTTATGGCAGTGAATATTGACAGAATCGACATGAAATTACTATAAATGCAGTTGAAACGCGGTCATAGAGAAAAATATGTGGTTTATCTTTGAACGACAGGATGAGGAATAATTACATGCATACATATCATATCACTCACGCTTTAAACCCGACAATCGGGGTAAGCAGAGCAATCGGTGTTGTGCTGCAACAACTCTGGTAATTACAGCACAACACCGACCACCACGTTTTGCAAGGTTTTCAGAAAAGATATCAAGCAGCATGTAAGGCACGAAGACCCACCTACTGCATGACTCTGTGGAAGTCTAACGTGAGATGTGGCGAGCCTGTCGCCCTTTAGAACGGCATCGGGATGGCACGGCAATAATTGTAAGAGAAAAATTTGGATTGAAAGAAGGCGAGGAAAGAGAAAGGTATGCTGAAGTATGAGTTGGAAACATGGAGAGAATGGATTGTGAGAGAGTGCCCAAACAAATATATGAAGGGAATGTGGAAGGAAGGGTCGAACGGGGCCAAGTACCTTTTCTTTCTTATAGCAGTATAATAATTTATATTTGTCAATTATTAATATGTGGCCTATAAGTCGTTCTACAATTGTGACGATGTGACGACTGTCAAGCTTCACTTGTCGACAGTCTATGCATCTATAAACTTATTCTTGGCTCGTAGGTTTAAACCAATATATTTTTTTAACCAGGTAGGTAGTGCTTTATTCGACATTCGAAGAGCGCATTCCGATTCAAGCAAAAAGCACGCATATGCACCAAAAACCGTACAGATTCACTCACATTAACTATTGTACGATATTTTCATCTACACTTCCTATGATTTCACTTGTGTGATAGTGATACGTAGGTTTTTTTTCATGGAAACTGACATAGAAGGCTACATCACCCCTCTACACCAGTGATGTAAGCCTAATACACCTTAGTGAATTAGGTAGGTGCTATGTCAGCGCTTCCCCCTAATTGAGCCGGCTACACTGAATGGAAAACAAACTATTTTTCATAGCCGCTTCAACAGACTTTCATTCAGTGCGGTGTTACGAACCCAGATGGTTTAGACCCTTCCAACCCCTGCCAGTCCCAACAGTCGGACGGTCACGCATGCATAAATCAACCACGCCCGTCGTTGCTTAACCTCGATGAGCAAATACAGAGGAAATGCAACACCGAACTATCAAGGCTGAAGAATGCTCACTTCGATATTAATGTCACAATGACAATTGTTCAAATTAACGTTTTTTTTACAGAAGCAGACATGATAGGCTACACGGTGGACAGTGTAAGCCTATAAAAAACGTGTTCATTGACCCCGATGGATCATGTTGCCATGAAAGAGACTTCACTTCCCTGTGGCGTGTCCGCTATACCGATCTGGTGAGGAGACCCTACAACCTAGGACTGGAGAGAAGGGTTTCCTCACGATGAAGAAACAGTTCTACATACAAGCACACTGCTTCATTATTTCAGAACACAATAAGTAAGTGTTAGTACCGTTTGCGTGAATAGCGTGAATCGAAATGCAGCCTAAGTATGTCCGATAAAGAATGTTTGTTACAAAAAAAAAATTCACCGCCTCCATATATTTTACAGGGCAGAGCGCGATTTGTGTGAATTTTTTTAACTATATTAAGTAATCTTTGCCATGCAAACGTAGAAACAGTTTCCAAATGGCTTTAATGTTGGCAGCGCATTAATACATAACACAATAATCAATATATACACCTAACATACAAGTTGGGATGGTTGTGTAAATTGTCATACAGTACAGGTGATTCTGTAACGTATTGTTCGACAAGTTACAGACTTATCCTGTATTGTCTATTTACAGAATTATCCTGTATTGTATGACAAATTACAGAATCATATTGTATTGTATGTCTAGTTACAGAATTATTCTGTATTGTATGTCTAGTTACAGAATTATCCTGTATTGTATGACAAGTTACAGAATCATTCTGTATTGTATGTCTAGTTACAGAATTATCCTGTATTGTATGACAAGTTCAACATATTACAGGCCTTAAATAAAATATACAAGATATACAAAACATTATCTAATCGGAATTAAAAGTGATTTAGGTATCTATGTATCAGACTATTTAAGTTTGTTCTAGCGTTTTTTTTATATAAATCTAAATCATTTGCTGTCATGTTATATTCACTTGTATGGCTAGCCTACAGTGCGCCCATACAAAAAAAAAGTTAATATCCTGAATGGAGAGAGAGAGAGAGAATAGCCATGAGAGAATGGTGTATAGTCATTTATCTAGATTTTACTACAACGCAAAAACTATTCATTTGGTTCAGTAAACAATAAAATAGGCTTCATATTGATGTATAATCTGTAAGCATACGATAGATGGTACAGAAAATGAGAAGGGTGTAGGCAGCTTTTGGAATTTAGCATCACTTAGAGATGACGTTTAATGATTGTTTTTTTTTGTGTATAAAAGTTCAAAATGAAATAAATCAATAAGAAATTCTGGTTTTAACCATGATATTTATTAGTTTTATTTAAAACATTATTGAATGGAATTTTTTTTTCGCATTTGTTAAGTATGGTTCACATTGCATTACAGAACAATGCAATGTGAACCATTAAAAATTCCTTGGTTTGTTGCGAGCACAAGTTGTAATGGGCCTGAGATCCGGACACATTCCAACAAATAAGACAATGTACCTTATGCAGATAGAAGAATCACCCAACTGCAGCACATCTGGGACGGAAGAGTACCTGCTTCATATATTGTTGGAATATGCCCGGAACGATGAACTGAGGCAGAAGCTATTGAGAGAGGTGGCGGGCCTGTCGCCCTTTAGCACGGCATCTTGTCCTTATCCCTTAGAAACCACTTAAAGTAATATTTAAATACGGACGAAACAGATGGCGAAGTCATTGTAAAAAGCTCGCCAAATTACACTAAATGATTCACGGGTTGCCATAGTAAAATCTAGAGAAATAGCCAAAAATATAAGATGAGGCCTTCACGCACGCGGAGATGTACGGTTCACTGTCAACCGCGTAGTACAATGCAGCCACCAAGGGTTACATATTGATCCAAGGAAACAGCTCATAAACTTTTACTACCAGTCTTTTTGTATAGAACCAATAATTATGGAATGCTCACACTTTTCAAATACACTTCGTCAAATTTCCGTCAAACAGCGATGCAAATCTATGTCACTTCAACCGGTTGGTACTACACACAGAGCACTAAGCCTTTTAGTTTTGGTCCGGCTACACTGAACTGGATGGAAAACACGTAGGCACTATTTATAATAAGCGTTATCAAACATACTACATTGAGTGTGGTGGAGCAACCCGGTTAACCCTTACCATCTAGTTTGGTAAATGATTTTTAGTTTTTCCTTCACTGGAGTGACCGGTATGCGGTATGAAGCTGAACAGGCCATGATCGTCACGATGCAGGACAAAATCTTACACTGCGGTTACATACAAAATGAACAAGAAAAAGGCTAAGGTTGTTTTGTCGACAAATAAAGTCATGGGATGTCGTTTTCTGGGATGCGAAGGGAATTATTTTCGTGGATTATTTACCAAAAGGCGAAACTATAAACTCGAAGTATTATTGCAACCTTTTTCAAAGATTTCGGGAAGAAATCAATCAAAAAAAGCAAAGAAAAAAATGTGGTTACATCAAGACAATACCCGGCCGGGTTCACACTTTGGTTCAATCAATGCCTGAAATGTATAATTGTGGCTATGTATTATTGCGCCACACGCACGTTATTCGCTGGATTTTACTCCATCGGAGTACCACCTTTTTTAAAAAAAACACTGGCTCAACATTTTCGACCAAAGAAGAGATTCGACGAAAGAACTAAGAACTAAGAGGTGATTGCCGCAGTAAATGAGTATTTTGACCTACCGAAATCATTTTGTTTTCGAAGGTATAAACAAGTTGAAGTTCAGGTGGAAAAAGTAGGTACATTAAACTTAATGGAGACTATGTATGTCGAAAAATAAAAAAAATATTTGGACCCACTTTTCTTTCAATCTCATGGTCGGGCTCAGAAGTTTTGGATCCACCCTCGTTTAATGAATATTTAGAGTAGTAATAGGAGCGGAGGCGAGTGGCGATGTGCGCTAGTCGTCCGACTAGAATGCAAAAGGTCAGAAAAGTCGCTCTGGCGAAGGAAAACACGATAGAAAACCCTTTCCTACACTACTAGGTGGTAGTTTCACCCGTCCGGGTCGTTACCACCACACCGAATTTAGGACTAATAAAACCTACATAAAAATAGTTTGGGTTTCTCGTCAAGTTCAGTATACACATAGCAGGGGAGTAGCCGACCTGGCACCACTACAACAGGTGTAATAGGCACACATCATGTGCGGTGTAGCCATCCATGTCAGTTTCCATAAACAAGTTAACCTTAGATGGATGCTATAATCAGGGAGCATAAATTGATTAAAATTAATACAATGAAAAAAATATTCTTCCATTTCTTGCCTAGAAGTCCTAAACCATCAGCTACCTTATAATGATAAAAAACTTATAGTCCTTAAATATACAGTCAAAATACAATTTCACAGTGTTTCCCTTAACTGGAGCACACACAATATTGTCTAAAAAAAAACTTTTTGTATTTTAGGCTGAAGCCTTTTTTTCAAATGATGCACACTTTCTTCATAAAAACGTGGTACCGCCATTTTTTTCACTTTACTAAGCATACTTTTCACTAAACACTTCATACTTTTCTAAGTCTCATATAAACTAATTCACTACACTGAATTGTTTAAACGTAAACAATAGTTTTTTTTTCAAGTGCACATCGTTTTGGTGAAATTTAACACCATAAAGTTCTCAGTACATTGTTGATTTTTATTTAATCATTCACCGTTTATATAAAGATTCCTGTACAGAATTCACACCTTGTTTAAAATAAATTTGAATTACAAAGTGGAACATATCCCGTCGGTTAGAACTGTGAGAAATAATACCAATTGATTTGACAAATATCCCGATTGATTTCATAAAAATGTCAATTGATGTTATCTCATAAATAATAAATAAATAAATCACAAAGTTTATAAATTTCATGACATTATTTCAATATAATATTAAATAGTTTATATAAACTATAATAATATTAAAAATAAATAAAAATAAAGACTATATTTTTGCGAGGTGCTCACCATTTAGCAACGTGCCCAGAAGGCTGGCTGCATTACCCCGGTGTATTGAGAGGCTCAGAAACATTTTATTTATATTTAACCCTTCTAAGCGCAGTATTCGGAAGAGTGCTTTGGTCCAGTGCGGCATTTCGCCGTGTTTTTTTTTAAATATTATGACTTGTAGGGTTCCGTTTTTAATTTGTCATAACAAATGGCAGTTTCATCCCACTTTGTAAAGATTGCACAATTATTTACAACAAGGTATAGATTAACTATTATAATCTTTGTCTAATCGATCGTCGTGATCCCAATATTTGTGACTCCTCGGAACCTCCATGGCGTGACGTCTTACCGGCAATGCTTTAGCAGCGGGCTCCTCGGTCTCTTCCGACTTACGATTCTGACGGTTTCTTTGATTTCGATTCCGATGCGCCTTTTCTCCGTCACCTCGATTACGAACCTCCTTGTCTTCCCCGTCTTCGCTGTCTTTCGATTTTTGACGACTCCAGTCCAGTTTTCGTCGGTTTTCACGGTTTTGGTTGTCGTCTTTCGGTTTTTCTTTGCGCCAGTTTTCAGGCGGCCGACGGTTCTTTTCCGTTTTTTCAGATTTCTCCAGCTGGTTTACGGTTCGTTCTGGGTTTATCGATATTTCTTGGACGGTTCTGTCCTGGTTCCGCTCCTGTTTCAAGATTTTGTCTTGGTTAGCAGTTCTTTCCTGGTTAACATTTCTTTCTTGGTTAACAATTCTTTCTGGGTTAACGACTCTTTCTTGGTTAGCCATTCTTTCTTGGTTAATATTCCTTTCTTGGTTAAAGATAATTTCATTTCTTTCTTGGGTCTGACTTAAACTTCTATCAAAGAGTGGATTAGCGTGATCGTGCGGTGTAAATTTCTGGACATTTCTTTCTTGATAGTTTTGACACAACACTGTTCTTTCCTGGTTCAGTTGATTTGAGTTCCTTTCTTGGTTCACATAAGATGGATTTCCAGATCTCTCCTGGTTCGTGTAAGGCCTATTCCCGGGTTTCTCTTGGTTTCCGACATCTTCCTCCGGAAACGAGTGGTTTCCGATTATTTCCATGGTATTAAAACTTGGTTTTCTCAACCTTTCGATTTGAAACGGTGGCGGTGTACTGAATTTTGCGTCAGGAATCAGCGCGGGTCGTTCGATGAGGGGTGGTGGGATCGCAAACTTATTATCACTCGGAGGCGGGACTGTTTTATCCAACGGCACAAACGGGGGTGGCGGCGTAGTGAATTTCCCATCTACCGACGGAGGGAATGGGGGCGGGGTCGTTTGTAAATAATCACTCTGCGCGTGCGGATATTTAGAATTGAAATTCGTTTGGTACTTCTGATCGGAATTAAAGTTGTATGGTGGATTTTGCGCTTGGATATCTCTATAATTATCGTTTGCTGTGAACTTATTCTGCAAATTAAAATCCGCATCGTCGTTCTTTTCCTCATTATCTTGCTGTCTCCAAGAATTCAGATCGTAACGCTTCGCCAAGCTCGTTTTATTCGTCCACACATCCTGCGTATCCTGGGCGGAAGACGCGTTATTCGAGAACGGATTTTCATTGAAATTCCTTTGATTTTCCGGTGGATCGCTCTTGGAACCTTGCTCGGAGATACTGCTATTTTTGCTGCTCGCACCGGCGCCTAATATCGGTCGTAGCTTCCGTATCGATCCGTCTTCCTGCGATATATTCAACTGCAATATATTCTGATCTATACTTTCTATATCGGTGTTGATCTCGAGTAATTCACCGTCCCTCTCTTCTTTCTTCCAAGATCCATACTGGACTTCGTTATAATTCTGGTTCTGCTCCGATTCCGGCAGCAAGTCCAGGTTGGAAGCGTAGAACGCTTGTAAACTGGCCGGCAGCGGAAGGAATTTGTTAAGGCACAGATCGGCGGAGAGTAGCAACCAGACTATGCTGCCGGGGGGAGGTGAAAGGAGCCGCTGGCGGATAGAGATGGAGAGATCGTCTAAATCTTGAGCGTTTGTGGTTAGGAGCTCTCGGCCGTTCTGCATTAACTGCAATGAAATTATACAAAATCAGTTTATTCAGAGGACACGAGACCCTGTATGCTCTGGTCGTGATAAGGCGCATGTAGCGACAGTCACCCAGTTATCGAAAGGATCTTATAGCTTCAATAATAAAAACTGCATTTGAGAAGCTAGTTTTGCAGATATTGCATGGCACATCTCGTATGTAATTTTATTTTGCGAAATAAATACATTAAAAACAGCTTAATTCAATTCGACAAAAAAATCGTCTTAAACAAGAAATTATCTTAGGCGGGAAGAGTAATGAAATAATATTATAGTACTTATACACTTTACAATCTGTATATTTTATATCTGACAGCGAGTTCAATTTGATGGGCTTTTTCTGTCAGTATGGGGCCACTTACTTATAGGTTTGGAAGCACAAGCTCAGTGAAGTCACTCAATTAGAATTTTCTCAAGTTCACAAATTTTGCAGGCTTAATTTTCTTACTATTCGACGCTGAATTTCTTGAGATAAGCTTTTTAGATGATAAGCGTAGATACAGGCATTGTAAGTTCTGATGCAGTGTAAACTTACGTGAAATCGATTTTGTGGTAAATTTTTATATTTAGATTTTTTTAAGCATAAGCAGAATAAATGCCGTGGAAATGCGCGCGTTGAGGAGTATGTGTGGAGTCACAATGAAAGACAGATTGAGAAATT
>WYDE02197280.1:0-10520 GCA_009867175.2 Adela reaumurella | reverse complement strand
AGCACAACACCGATTGCTCTGCTTACCCCGATTGTCGGGATTCAGCGTGAGTGATATGTATGTATTTATGTATGTATGGTATCTTGTTTGTGTCTCTAGTATGAGTGGTTTTAGAATTATTCCGGCGAGAAATAGAAATAGATTAATTAAATAGGACAATTCGTTACAATTTAATTTTCGTAATGATATATAAATAAATATAGACTTTTCTGATTAGCAGAAGGCGGACTTATTGCCGGTGGCAACTCTTCCAGTCAACCTTTATACACTACAACACATTCGTATTGTTAGTATAATGGTATTCTCACAGAGGCGAGCGTCAACCAACTAGGCTACTCCGCAACCCACATTTCTGCAGGACCTTACTTACACGTCAAAAGAAAATAATTGTGTCATAGATGATTCTACAAACAGTAAATAAAATACATGCAAGTATATACTCTTTAAATACCTTAAGACTTAGTATAAACTTACCTATACTAAGTATAAATACCTCATACTTAGTATAAATAGTATTTTAAATAAATATTTGACTAAATATCTCTTTCTCTCTATTCTTATTCTTATCTCTTTAAATATCTTATATACTAATAGTAATATAGTAACTATAATAGTTTCTAGCTAAACGGCTAGAGAAAAAAATATTTCGAATGAATAAAGTGTGTCAGATTGGCCGAGCGGGCAAGAGCACGCCTCTCAAACGGGAGGTGAGGGTTCGATAACCACTGGGAGCACAATATTTACTTTAAAATTTGTGCTGAATGGCCGCTGACACTCCGGTGAAGGAAAAACATCGTGAGGAAACCCACTTCTAAGCCGGTTGGTCACCGTGGAAGTGTATGACTAAAATCCTCTCATATCGTGTGATGACAGATGCCCGTACCCAGCAGTCGGGCGAATAAAATTGCTGCAAAAGAAAAAAGAAAGAATGAATAAAATAAAAGGTAAATTTTGTTGATCCATGTGATTCACTCGAATAAAACAGAAGACGATGTTCCGAGTATTGTTTGCTTTAGGCACTGGATGAGCAAATCCAAGATAACCAATCTAGGTTAAGGCTACGTAAGTATGTATACTTATTTCACCTAACCTAATGTAATGATACACACACACACACACTGCCTATTTGAATTGACCTTGTGAGTAAATTTCAATGGCGATCGTGTTGCGCGTTCCACGTTATTTGAGGAATTCATTCGTTATTTCTTGCTTTTCTAAATATGGTATAAATATAAGGAAAACATGGAAAAATCTCTACAATATTATCCTTGGAATATGAATTGCTTTATTCATTCGAGCTTGCTATGCGTTTAGTTTTTTTCTATTATATTATTTACACGCAATAATACCTTACTTGATTTAGTTAGATAAGAAATTTCATATTAAATAGATTTTAGCTCCTACAGTTCTTAGTTCTTTGTTTAATTTATTTATTTCATAGGGAAATTCAACAGCATACATAAACATCAACATAAATTATTTAAAAATAACACATATCACGAAAATATGAAGCCGTTTTAAGTATTCCTGCAGTTTAAATTATTCTAAATAACAGCGCAAAAAGCAATTAAAATTCTTAAAAATAAAAGACAAAAATTATTCAGCATAACATACATACATACATAGCGTCACGTCTGTTTCCCAGCAGGGTAGGCAGAGACAACGAATCTCCACGTGCCACGATCCTGAAACACCTCTGCCGCTTCTTGCACTCTTATAATAATCTTTATATATGCTCGTCGGTTACGGGTAATGCGCACTCGTTCCTTTCTCAGAACCTTTTTAAAATACAAAAAGGTACAGCAACAGTTTTTATATGTAACAGTATGGGTGTAAGTGTATTTGAAAGTGTAATGTTGCCTGTAACTGTATTTTTATTTAAACAAATAAACATATTATTTTAGACAATAATTCCGCCTACTGTTAAACAGAATAAATATATCTATGTATGCAGAAGGGCGTCTCCAAGGTAAGCAAGCGGGGGGTTAACTGCCCCCTCCCCAATCCCGAGAGACCAGAAAAAAATAAATCAAACGTAAGAAAGTTATTTATTTTCCGATTTATAATTCCCCGTGAAAATTGTATTTATTTTTCCTGCAATAATGATTCATATTCTCTTTCCATCATCTTACCCCCCCCCCCCCCCCTGCCCATTGGCTGGCGTCGCCCTTGTATGTACCGATGTATTTATAAATCCAGATGAATGAAATTCGCCGTATTAGTAACTAGAGCTAGATAGTTACTACAAACGATAGTTCCGTCGTCGGTCGGTATTGCCACAGCACGGTGTACGTGCATTTTATTAAGATTTATTTCTCAATTATCTCGTTCGGTTCGTCCTCATTACTTGATTCGATTAAGTGAATAATTCGGCGGGTGATCGCCGCAGCCGATACGCATCGGCGGAAACATTCAATGATACTATCGGATCGGACGGCATTGTCGGTGGTGGATGGCGGTTCGGTTGCGCTGCGCGTGCGCAATGCTGTTGTGTCGCTGCGGCGGGGTGCGGCTTCCTGCAGCATTATAATTGTAATGGAAATTGAGACATTCGATCACTTTCTGGTACTGTTCAAAATCAATCAACTGTAGAAGCTTGAATTAAATTAATCGACGAAACAGTGCCCCACCTATTGGTATTTATATGAAATTTTTTTTTAAAGTTATTATTCCATCATGGTTGGCTCTCACCTTATATGTCACACAACTTGAACCGTGATGCTAGTCTAAGTAACCTCAATCATTACTGAGTATAGTACCATTACACAGTGCTTTCCTTTTCAGTCCGGCTACACTGAACTAGAAGGAAAGCACGTACTATTTACATAAATGTTTCAACCATCTTATATTAAATTTTAGTGCGTTGGTACCGAACCGGTCGGGTGAACAGTACCACCTAGAGAGAAGTCAGAAGTGAGAAAGTCCGGGGCGACGACACGGGTACGAAACTGTACAGGCCTTGAAAAGTATGCCCGTATAGATCGAACCTAAGATCACTGCGCGCCAGTCAGAGACTAGCGCGCGCGGTGGACAACCTTCCGCCTCAATGACAATATCTTAAGAACGAAGCCTTGTAGAGCAAAAATAACGATATTTCGGGATCACTATAATAAATTCTAACGTGTTCTCATAAATATGAGTGCAATTGTATGTTGACAACAGTCACTAAACATTAAAATTATAATCTCTTGCAAACGAAGCCTTCTAGAGCAAAAAGTAAGATATTTTTGAATCACTTATAAATATGCCATTGGTTGCGTACGCTGAAATTTTAAATATGTTTTTTTTTTAGTTAACCGGACACTTGACGCCGTCAGCGTGGGTTGTTGAGCAAGAGCATTTAATTTCTTACGAGGGTTACAAATGCCCTGCTTGCTTTATATGTGACTTTGGCAGTACGAAAGAAAAGGTTGGAGCGCTTAGTCCGCACTGTAGGCAACTAACTGTACGTACATACACTAAGATGATGCATTTTCTGTCTTTTACGCGTGGACCTATGCTGAAACGGTGAGAACTGAATCGCTTCGTGCAGCTCCTGAGAACATTCGCCGTTTAATACGACGGTTTATTTTGTATATATCTAGAATCTGTATACAGATAGAATATGTGCCCTTAGGGCTTATGACTACAACACAACGTAGACAATGTATGTTGGCTGGCACATATTTTGTTTTTTATATCATACGAAAGAAAAGAAATGAAATGTTTATTCACATAGGTACATACTTCATAAATAATGCGAACATGATACGCATGACCAAAGTTCTAAGTTTAATATAGTGTATAACTAGTACATATCCGAAAAGGTCCATACTCAGCTGATAGTACACCTGGTTGGAGCCACATGCACTGCTGATTTCAGTATTGAATTTTTATTAAATTTTATTATGACGAAACGAACCCAATTACCTATTATGAATCTTTTAACATGTTTGTAAAAAAAAGATCCTACACCAAATTTTCATTTATATAATATTAAAATAACAAAGCAAACCGCTAAACAGAACATAAGAAAACAATTTAAACAATCCACCAGAGGAGATATACAAAATAGAATGAGTAGAAATAATAAAATGATGCTAGTAAACATTAGTTTCCCTGGAATTTGATTTTAATTTAGCGTTGCGTAGAATAAAGTTCTAATCCTTTTGTTTTTAATTTTTTTTTAATTTTAATAAATTTAATTTTTTACTAATATTAAAAATAATACCTACCACCTATTTTTTTTTATATATGCTTACTAAAATAATACCTACCTATAAAATGTAATAGATTCCGTCCACCTGTCCTCCATGGCAGCCCCTCTGAAAGAACCCATTACCCCCGCAGCATTCCCACGCTGAATAGCTAGGCTTAAGCGCTGCCTGAGGTATTCCCCTGAACGTTTATCCTTTGTCGTCGCGTAGATAACGAATGATCACTAAATATACATTATTTACATGTAATAACAATAATAGTAATAGAGCTAATACTGACTGTCTGCCATAGATTCAAACTATTAGACCTTCACACTGGCCCCTCCACACAGACACACACACAGACACACGCACACACACACGCAAAGATACTTTAATTTTCATTGACATTGGACGAAGAAGATAGTGATAAAGTTCCGTGTGAATACCTACACTGAATAGCTACTTAAAATGTTGTAGTTGAGATATTCAGTTGGGTTAGAAAATGCTGTTTTAAATATTTTTTTGAAAATGTGCGTTTAGAGTAATTTGAAGTGGTGGAGGAATGTTGTTCCAACATCTCGAAGCTGCATATTTGAAGGAACCTTCAAAGGCACCTCCGCAATGCCTCGTGTTCGCCAGTAACCAACCCACAGACCTAGTACTGCCTAGTACCACATCGAGTGTGTCTTGTTGAGCCAGAAGGAAAAAAATCGATTATATATATAATTTTTTTAGGATGACAAGAAGACAGGCCTTAAGTCTAACAAGCAGTCTTTGCTGACCACACTTTGCTGTGTGGAAAGGTTATATATAGGCGTACAATAATATAACATTAAAAATTAATAAAACGTAAATTAAATGAAAGAAAAATAATAATAGGATATATTACTCTAACAGTAACTATGTCAAAGCACGATACATAACGAACACATAATATTTATGGTGTATTTGAACTAATTGATCTAATATTTTCACCTTATGGAAACATTAAGATAGACGTGTAACAATATACGTTTGCAAATACTAGAAATAATATTGTAGGAAGAGTATGCACAAACAAAAAAAATATATATATTTTTTTTTATCTATGAATCTTCAGAATTAATAATTGCACAACAGACTAACTTATAAATAAAAATATAAAACTAAAAATATTAAACTAAGAACTTATAAAAAGAAAATCTCATGCGGATCTGCAAAATTACAAAATTATATCTTCAACCTCCGGTAAATGCAAGCCCTTAACCCCAAGGATATAACTCGGTACATCGTATAGATCAGACGTGGGGGAGAGTTATATATATAATAAAGAAACACGTTCACTTGAGAGATTATAATAGGTCTATCTAGGTCGCAGTGATAACCGGGATCATGGGTTTTAATTCTCACCATCAAATAATAAATTATAATCATACTCAAAATTAATTGAAAATCTGCTGAGAAATAACTTTCTGACAGCTGAAGGATCGTAATCGATACTTCCTCCTATGAAACGCTCGAGCCATCTGCCTTTCGTTACGTCGAATAATTCGACCTTATTCCTGGCCTCATTTCGATCATGGTCTCATTTTAAATCAAGTTCAACAAATTATTTCTTTTACATCTTTCGTGTAAGAAATGAATAATTGTGTCCAAAGCATTGATATGCTAGCTAGATGGGTGCATCGAGCGCATCATCATGCAGTTGTAATGTAAATTGAAAACTTACAACAAACTTACACGTTTCAGAGATAATTTTACAGTTTTTATGGAAAAAATAGGTTGAAAAATTCGAAACATTTTAGGTACATGTATAAACTATTTATAATTTTGCTATTTATTTTATTGTATTTTACTTTAAAGGCTTTGTTAAAACAATTGAAGAAAATCGTTTTTAATCGAAAACTTAACCTTTAAGGATGCAGTTAAGGGAAATCCGCGTGTTTTCATTTCCTTTTATAAAATTGTCCGTATCACTCTAGCTCAAACTCTTTCGTATACGATACGTATTGTAGATTGTATTTATTTATGATAACATAAAGTTACACACATATTTTCATTTTTGTCAGGTGCAAGGTGGTAATTTACTTACTTGTTATCTTTGACTATAGTAATAGTAATCTTAGGTACTATATAATGTTATGCTATAATTTTTTCTTTATGGAGACTGACATGGAAGGCTAATATAATATAATATATATATAATGCACGAGTTTTCTGGTACCAGTGATGTCAGCGTAAACACTTTGGTGAATTATGTAGGTAGGTGCCATGTCAGCGCTTCCCTCAATTCCAGCCGGCTACACTGAACTGGACGCAAAACACGAACATGTTTCATAGCTGCTTCGACCAACCTTCATTCAGTGCGGTGATAACAACCCGGGTGGTTTTAACCCTTCCACCATGTAAGGAGAGGGACGGGACCTACAGTTTAAAGTGAAATCCGAACCACGACCAGCGTAAACGGCCAAGCGGTCACCCGTCCAATACCTGACCGCGCTCGGCAATGCTTAACTTCGGTAATCGAAGCAACGGAGATTATGAACAAACTGGCGAATTCCTAATTCAAAATATTTTTAGGTAGGTACATGTCCACATTTGTCACATATCTTAACGTCGTAGTAAGCCGGATCGTTATGGCACTATCAAAAATGACCACAATGCACGGCATATGGTGTGCACCAAGTGCGTGATACACATAGCGACGCTTAATATGCGACGCATATTATGGGCATTCGAACTTACTGTTTTTAAAAATGCTTAAGTTATCGTATTCGGCTTATTAAGAGGACGCTTCATCACTCGCACTCCATACAAAAAGCATTAGTTTCTCACACCCTCATTTTGTGGAATTAATCCAAAATCTAAATCAATTTGGCTTTACAAGACCAATTACTACGTTCCTATTGAATTAGAAAACTAAAAAAGTGTTTACTGTAAGAATTATGAAGCTATACATTTCGCACATTTCATGTAACTTGTGAAGTAAATATCTTTACACTAGAGACAAAATTTGAGAAATGTAATACTATAGATACCTAGAATATTTCATTTACACTTCATATAAAAAAGAATTTCCTGAATAACTTCTCAGGATTTGTCGAAATTAACTAAGAGTCCAACCCTGTTCTCTATCTTTATCTCCCTCTTTTGTAAGAGCGTTATATGAAATAGGCATAATTTTTGCTGAGTTGAGGCCGTCATGAAGCATCCCCTTAATTAAATAGCAACTGCATATGTTTTTCCAAGGTATAAAGAACGAAATGATGGCATTAATAAAATGTCTACTAATATATAGGAAAGAGAATAAGAAAGAAAGTCCCAAAGACACTCACCCAATTACTTACACAGAAATACAATATATTTACCCTAATAATAATAAAATATTTAATCACGGAACAAGAAAATGTACCTGTAGAAGAAGAATGCTATCAGTTGATGCAATTATTTATTGCATAAATAAATTAATACATGAATTGCAATTTAATTGAAAACATAAGACTATTAAGCAGCATAATTACAAATATAATTACCAACCTGTATATCGTACACGAGCGACCCATCTTTGTCGATGTACATCCACGCGAGACCTGTCGCTGGGACTTCCGCAGGAAGACGCTCCGTTAGCAGGGGAGCTTGGAACAGCTCACAGGAGGCACGCTGGCGCACAGGACCTCTGACGCGGAGACTCGGAGCTCCCGGAGACTCCAAGGTCAGCTGCAGGCGACCGCGAGACAGCGACCGAAGTTCCGCTGCAGTCACTGGCGTGGACACCTCGAGGACGTTCACTTCTTGGCCAGGCTTAGGAACTTTTTGCACCTGGAAATGGGAAACATAAAATATTCTAGTTTTTATTCCCGCTGCTGGGTTCAGCCTCCCTCGTTGATATAAGATGTATTAAAGGTACTATTAACGGTCACTTCCACGGTGACCGACCAGCTTTCAAAATTAAAGTGACTTTATGTAAAAGAAGAAGAAATAAAATTTATCTCACTTAGTTCTTCAAGTTGTGTCCATGGATTAATTGGCTTTCTTCATGACTAGTTGGATTAAACAGTGCTACGTTTAGTTTACCCGCCAGGTGGGACGATAACATGCGTTATGTCGCGGGCAAACTATGCTCTCGAGTTCAGGAAGGTTGGAAAAAATTGGGGCGGTGTATGTTAAGCAGCGGCCGGTTCAACGCTGATGTTGAACCGGCCGATCACTTATGCTGTCTGGAACGAGAGATGCAATATGAACCATCTTTCGGTGTGGGTAGCGTAAGTTAGACGTCAGAAACGCTTCTATCACCAAACTTACTTCATTGAAAACGATTATATTATTTCCCGGAGCTTGCAGCAGACACCTCACTGTCTTCTCTTGCCTCATAAAGCCTCATAAACCTTCCGTTATGCTTATACATTAGTACTACTAGTAAAAGAAAATGTGGAACGCTCCGCGATCTTCACAGTTGCGGTACATGGATGCCTGCTGTGCCCTAATATGCGGAAATGTCACATCGCTCACCGGGAGTACCCACCTCATCAATAATAGTGAGATTCTTGTCCGGAGCCTGCAGCAGCAGCCTCACTGTCGCGTCTCTCGCCTCGTGAGGCGCGAACACTCCGTTGTACATGAGAGCTACGTGTAGGGAAGGCGCCGCACCCGCCGCACCCGTCACAACAGCCGTGGCCCCCCACCAACCGCCGCTGCTCCCGCCGCCCGCCCCGCCGCGTAGGTCGTCGCAGCCGCCCAACGAGTTGCTATGGTTGGGCGGCTGATCAGGTTCAAGCAGGGCGGAGAACATTTCGCTCGCTAACGCTGGGTACCTGCACGGGGTCAATAAATACAATTAATTAAATTCTTAAAGTCATTCATTCTGTTATCCGCTAATTTAAGTTTGATGGTCTTGGCTTACTTCTCTCGAGCATTTAAATACAAAATGAATGTGATTTACGATGCTTAGTGCACTGGATGGATTTATGTGACTAGTGTTTATCTATTTTTAAAAGTTAGTTTGTGAAAGTAGTATTTTATTTCATATTCTAAATCAAACCAAAGGCCTGTTTATAGCTTTACAGGTGCAGGTTATAAGCGCTACAGACCCCGCTAGCATAATCCGCCACTGCATTGTGCGGTGGTTCCGACCCGGGCGGGATGACCCTTTACTACCACGTAGTACTGAAGGGAAGCGTTTTCTCACGGTGTTTGCCTTCACCCGAGCGTGAGCGAAATATATTACAAACTAATTAGGTACTCGTATGTTATAAATATCTGCTGCGTTGGGGTTTGAACCGGTTGGTATAAATTAGAACTACACTTATGAAAGCAATCATCTACAACCCTAAAGTCAGTCAATTGCTTACTTGTCCCCTTTGCGTTCGAGCGCATATAGAGGTGAGTAAGAGGAAACAATTTTATCTCTAGGTACGTTATGTAAGTTGCGCCTATATTTTTTTACAATACGACGTTATCTGAAATTAAAAATAGAAGATTAATGAAACTGTGTACTGTAAATACACGGAGCGAATGCACAGCGAACTGGCGCCCGCTTTATCTTATCGCGCGATTATTAAATAACAAGTGTTCTAAATAAAGAGACAGGACGACCAATCAAGCGCTGAATGAAATTACATTTATTCACGCTCACACTCACTCGCCAGGGCCTAGATTCTAAATTCCGAACGCGGCGAGACGAGGAGCGTGATGTTTTTATTTCTTTATATTGAACCAGCCAGTGTAGCTTTTTTTTTTTTATTGAAACTGACACGGTTTGGCTACATCACCTATCACGTCTGGTGTGAGCCCATAACACCGGGTGAACTAGGTGCCATGTCAGTGCTTTCCCCTTTGATCGTGCCAGCTGTAGCCAGACTTAAGACAGAACGTCAGACACATCCAATAATACACTCCTTAATCTCTGATCAGGAGTGGCATATAGCTGGCATGGCAGAGGCGCCATGCCAGCTATAAAGGCGGACTATAAGGTTATTGTCTAATTTATTAACACGTCTTTTTTTAGATCCGCAAGTTATAGATTGCAGAAAATAAACTCACTGGAAGACCGTTCCAAATTTGCGCGGTACGACAGAGGAACGATTTCGAAAATCGATGCATTCTTTACAAGTTGGGTGTCTACTGTCTATATATATGGATGTTCGGCACGAGTCTGGCGAGTGTGGCAGATACGGATTGCGTATGAACTTTTCTCGTCTCGCCGTGGACGCTCGCCGTCTCGCCGCGTTGGGAATGTAGACCCAGGGCCCGAATTCTGAACGGGTTGTAATCTGTGGGCGACGATGGGCGATGCGTTTTTATGTATGGACTTTTTCGGGCGAGACGAAGTAACTTCATACATAAAAACGCATCGCCCATCGTCAC
>WYDE02197269.1:0-10520 GCA_009867175.2 Adela reaumurella | reverse complement strand
ATTCACTGTATTTTTTTATGCTTCAAGTGTTTCTGGGTACTTCTTATTTCGCGATGAAAAATTGGACGATTTTGACAGTATGACTGCCTACGGCCGCTTAATAGCTGCCCTAACTTCGGAAATTTTTTGGTTGTATTTTCTTGCTTAGCATGCAAGTCGCTTACTGAATCTTAATCAGAAAAATACGGAGAAAAAATAAAGAAAAACGTCCAAACCGGGATTTGAAACCGGGAACTTTGGCTTCAGATGCCACTGCTATACCAACTTCGCCACCCGGACCGTTGGCGTGTTCTCTTCAATTTGTTGCCGTGTTAAACTGGATCTTCTTAATCATTTTATATGTATGAGCGAGGCATCATCACTTGGCATCTTCAGTGTGGATTGTTGCACCGACGACGCCCACGAGCAATCGGTTTGGTTTCGGTCTTGAATGATCCCAGTCATACAGTGCAGGAAGCACATCTGGAGGAAGTTCCAGAGTTTGGCAGTAAGATAATATAAGTGCTGGAGGGGTTCACCATTTCCATTATTTCATCACAGTCTATCGAAGAATTTATGTCATCGCGAATGTATGCGGTTTCAATTCAAAGTAAGCACGTACGGACAAATTCACGTGCACTAATTTACTTTGTCTATGGTGACTATGGTGTCAGATTGGCCGAGCGGGCAAGACCACGCCTCTCAAGCGGGAGGTGCGGGTTGGATACCCACTGGGAGCACAATATTTATTAGGTACTTTAGAATTTGTGCTAAATTGGCTGCTGACACTCCGGTGAAGGAAAACATCGTTAGGAAACCCACTTCCAAGCCGGTTGGTCACTGTGGAAGTGTATGACTAAAAATCCTCGCATATCATGTAAATGAGAGAGGCCCGTACCCAGCAGTGGGGCGAATAAAATGGCTGCAAAAGAAAGAAAGAAGAAGAGATGGTGACAGTAGCTGATAAAAAAAAATTTGGATCAAAATGAACAGTTACAAAATTTACCAAAGTATTTATAAGAGTCGGTAGGTACCTAGTCCATGTAGGTTGCATATTTGAAAAGCTCAGAGGAAGTTGAAAAGGGTGTTTGTATTGTACAAGTATTAAAAAATAGATAAATATAATATGCCTTTAATACGCTGTCAGTCATTTATTTAACAAAATCATATTGCTCATAAAATCTGGAATCATAACGAATATACACATGTCATTTTGTAAGAAAATATTTACAGCTAAGTAATGAATAAAATTAATTTATCTTTTACTACAACTTTTATAGTAAACACGAGAATTTTTTTTATGTTTTGAAAGTTTAGAAAAAAACTATGTTAGTTGTAAGTGTGTAAGTAGATGTTTTGATAAACAATAGCAAAGCCAAGAAATTGTGTTAACCAAACCCCAACATTTTAGTTGTTTATAATATTAATAATACTGATTATTAATATTATTACCGTTTAGTTGTTTTTTGCGTAAGAATAAAAAAAACCCTTGAACCTAAGAGGCAAAACAGAACCCCGTGCAGCACTGCGCGCTAGCGTTTCTACAACGTTTTGTCGATAACTTAGGAAAAATAGGTAGGTTTACATAATCTTACCTTCTTGGAATCATAAATTTGCAAAGTTTTTAGTGTATTTCAAGATTTAGAAGTTGAAAAATAACGGAAGCAGCAAAGCTGGATGTCGAAGTTTATTATCGAGAAAATATCTTTCTAAATCTAAATGAAATTGCGAAGAAAACAATATACAGGACACCCTGTGCGGTCAGGTGGCGAATATTCAAACCAGTTATTCCATACAATGAGTATGTAGACCACGAATAAGAAAGAATTTTTTTAATTTTGGTTGAGAAAACTTTTTTACCTACCCATACATTTTTTTAATTTTCTTCGGCATAAATGTATGAGGAGGTAAAAAGAAATTCTCAAATAAAATAAAAAATTCTTTCACATTCATGTTCAAATCGTAGTATGGAGTAACTGGTTTGAATAATCACCGCCTGACTGCGGATAACCTGTATAATACCGATACTTTACGTTTGGTATACCCAACACAGCAAATTTTTTAAAACGCGAGCAGCGCACAATGACCGCAGCGTGAATTTTTTTTTACGAAATAAGAAAAAGATTACATCAAACATAAACAAGGAATATTACCAAAATCAATAATCTGTGTGTAGTTTTTAGTTTAGACAGAAGTCTCCTTATTAGGGATGCCATATTAACAAAATTATGGCTGTTTTTCAGAATTGCCAGTCTACTAGTCATCTATAATCTAATAAAAAAAAAAAGTTAATCATCAATATTATAGTATTAATACTTAGTTATGATTTATTATATCTTACACATTTTAGGTAATACACCTGCTGAAACACATAGACAGACTAAATAGATAAAAAAAATTATATGGAGCAACTACATAATTTATTCTTGTGTTTATTTGAAAGACTTCAAACAAACCAAGAAAATTACTAAGAACGAAGAAATAATTTTGACATGAACAAGATTTTCACATAGATAAGTCCCAGATCAATGTATTAGCAAATTAAACAATCATGTATTTCATTCATTTTTTATGGGGTACTCCAGTAATGGTAGCAACATCGGATTTTGAATGTGCAACGTTTCGTCCAGGTTGCATGTGGGACTTGTCATCGAGGTCGCAACATCGATGGAGCCGAAAATACCACATTGCACTTCATTCAAATATTTTGCTGAAAGCAAAGCTACATTACAGTGTATAATTTAAGAAAGCGGTGATTTATTCGAAATGGGTTCACAATATAATAACGTTAGGTATCTTTTTTTTCATGGAAAGCGTGACATATGACGCAAGCAAGCAAGCTAATACAGAGCCGTGACATAATAATTTGCTGCCACGGGACCATATAACCATATGCGCAAAAAGCGGTCCCCAATTCTTTCTTAGGATCACTGGGTCTATGTCAGAACATTGAATGGCCAGTTCTCCGAATGGCGCAACACCGAATTTCGGTGATCTGACAATTTGGAGTTCTGCCCACATGTCAAATTATAAAATTTTACTTGGTCAGTTCACCGAATCGTCAAAGCACCGATGATTCAGATCCTCGAAAAATTAAAATTCTTTGCCACATCATCGAATGGTCTGATCCCCGAACGAGCAGTACTCCAAAATTCTGCATTCTGCCCACATTAAAATTACGAATTTATTGAGTCAGAACACCGAATTTCTGAGATTTGCCCATTCGTGGATCTGACCATTCGAGGATCTGACAATTAGAGAAATTAAATGTTATGTTACTTACGCCCTATACTTTTAGTATGTTATACCTGGGGGTCACCCCTATCATTTGAAACAATAACCCAGACTAAGTACACAATTTAGTGCAAACACATGGCAATTTCGGGTCTTCGTTGACTGAACTATTCGGGCAGATTCTGGTTTAGGCATATAATTTGAAGCCAGAATCGCGTAGGTGAGTAGTTGCCCATTGTCGGAAAAAAATAAATGCTGGAAACTTCTTACTATTGATCCTGTCAATGGTATAGTTTTCCGATCTGAACCTTATTTCAAGTTTAAGATGAGGTTAGACATGGCCAACTATTGACTTCCTCTCAAATCTAAGCCATGCTGCATGGAGAATCCTGCGCGAGTGAAGTGAGGAAAGAGCTAGCAATCTCACAATATTGATGGCATTAGCACGGCTTGGATCAGGTGTGAGCGAGACAATATAGTTGACTGTGGGTTAGGATGTTAAATAAAAAGCAGAGTTATGATACACCTGGTTATTTTCCTTTATTTCTCATCAATCGGTTAGATGGCTATCAATTATTCAATCTTGTTACTGCGTGCAGTCGTTGAGTTTTGGGCATTCTCCTTTCAATTATTGAAAAGTCTGCCCCAGAATCGTGACTACAAGGTTATCAGGGCGATTAGCACAAGATCTCAACCGCGGCGCAAAATTAAATGCCCAAAACTAAGACAGAACGCATTTGAAACGCAGCTGAGGTTACAATTGAAGCCTTTAATCTTACTCATTTGGCATTTACTTACTTATCTTAACTAAAGCTATGGTTTCTTAGAGAAGCAGTACCGCTTTTACGGCCGTAACGTAGCGGTGACGGTCTATTATGTGCTGTCAACATTACGTACTGCCAGCCCCAACTGTCATTTCAAAGAAAGCCAAGCTGTCATGTGATATCACGTGACAGCGTAGCGTTCTTTGAAATGACAGAGTTGATATTGTGTTGGTAGCCACAGACCTGCCAAGCTCACATCTGTATTGTGTTTCCTTTAATTTATTTTTCAGGAGCATCCAAGAACTTTTTCTGCTGTAAGTTTGGTGGCATAGCTACTTTGGATATCGGTAACTTTCTGGAGTTGAAAGTTACCGATAGGCAACCTATTTTTATGAACCTCGTTTTCCAAAGTTATTGTCATAAGCTGTATTACATCATGATAGAGTTTATTATTCTTTAGCGTTGCCTTGGCATTACTCTATCTTGCTTTTTTACTTGCATGATATTGAGAATGTACTTCACTGCTATATAACGTCCGCAAATGCGGCACTACTTCTTTATAAAACAGTAGCTTAAGACGCAACGTAAACTGACATAATATACAAATTATACAAACATACAAGAGTTGATTTGATGTCCTCCAACTTATATTACTATTATGTCTGTCTTCAAAATTAAGATGGACCGTGGATTTTGTGACAAGTTTTATCATACGCTAAAAACGTACTACACTCAAAACGGCCAATATTTCGAATATTTCACTGTATTTTGAAAACAATTACAAAAATACATTTTAGGATTAGTTAGAGGACGCAATTATAAAGTTTCTTTGTCAGAATGTTTTTTTCTGATTTCTCAAGTTTAGATTAAATGATTGTTTTATTGAACATATAAAAAGCATAAAACTAACCGAGATCCATTTTTAATAGAATTCTATAATTATAAGCAGGCCTGCATACAATTTTGTATTATGCCTTGAAAACGGTTTTTGACTTCTCAGTACTCAGTGCGCAAAATTTTAAAATCTCATAAATGACTCACACCACTTTATGCCATACAATACAATATTAAACCATGATGTGAGCCCAAGTCACCTGAAACCTGCTTTACTAAGGTGCCATGACTGACACAGTATTTGCATTTTAACATGAAACGTCGACGACCTCCGACACTAACTGGCAGAACAGAGATTATGAGATCGTACCGCAGAATAAACTGAAAATAACTTTAAATATTTCGAAAATTCCAAAAAATCTTTCACATTCATGTTCAGAGTGTCAATTAGAGGACTCTAGGTTGAAAAAAAAGATCTCGGTTAGTATATTATGAAAACCTTTTAGTGATAAACATTTTAAAATATTCCCAAAAATTTGTTATTGCAAAATATTAAACAGTTAAGGTTTCAGAAGCTCTAAATAGGTGCATTAAAGCAGATAATTCCTTCGCAATTCTCATGAGTTGACAATTCAATTGTTTAACTTTACTTTAATAAATAACATTGTTGCATGACATAAAATATTGTTACACGGTTACGATAATATGACACTTGAAAAAGTCCCTACAGTTACGTTGAAGATACACCATCACAATACGAATTCACTTATAAAATAATTTAAGAAGACTTGATATAATACGCAAGCTTCATACAACGGAAACTTGGAGCATCATTTCCACTAAAACGATAGAATATAATAAAGAAAAAAGTTATTTCATAGAGAAGGGGCATGAGATTTTGATCGAAAGTATGAAATTGGCGACAAGAGCACCATCCGATCGTGTATCATCACTTCTTGGTCGATCTATACCAAGACAAATGAAATTATGGAATTGAGCCAAAAGTCGTGTTTTCCCAAAAAATTATGCCCCCCCCCCCCTACTTATCTTACTTACTCGAAGTAAATATCTGAAAAAAATTAGGCACACAAAAAGCCCAAGGTCAACTTTCTCATTAGTTTTAATTTTAAAACCATATCATGAGGTCATTTTATAATCATAGTAATAGTATGCGCCGAGAGAAGGCACCACCAGCTCAGATGCACGTTACATATGTAATTTTACGCAAACAATTTCAACTGGACACCTCTATAGCCAATTTTACGAAACATGAGGTGGAAAAATTAGAAGGCTGAAAAAAAAAGTGTAGTAGGAAAAAAGATAACAGATCTATTTCTTCCTGTTGCTTTTTACTCATAATATTTTGCCGTTTTGGTGGAAAATGATACTCAAAATTAAAACTGAAAAAACTGTGAGGTCACAGGTTTGGTTTTAATTAAATACACCCTTATGTATTCTTCTCCTTCGACAATCGCGTAATATCGCACTGCTGGACACTGTCCAGTGCATAAGTTATCCTAAAACATTACAATAGTGTTTCAATGGGAAGGAAATGCATATATATCCTTCTTCATAAAGAAAAAAGAGTCTGACGTATGCCCTCATCACATTATGAACACATCACTTTCTTCAGGAAAAGCATCATTGAGTAATAATTTTTTTATCGAACCGGTCATGAATAATCATATTAAAATGTATTAACTGACAATCGGAAATCATGATGTGAGCCTAAGTCACCTCAATCCTTTCGGACTAATGAGCCATGAAAGTGTACTTTACTTTTTAATTATGTTTGGCTACACTGAATCAGATGGAAAACACGTGCTTAATTTAAATAAATTCTGTGAACTCACTTCTTTTCCAGTTGTCCTCCACACAAATACGATGAATTTCGCTGAAATTTTCTAGAAATAGTTCTAAATCGAAGTGCACAAATTATGAAGAATTTCAAATAACGCTAGTCTCATTAAAAATGGCAATTCAACATTGGACATAATTTAAACAAGATAATATACAATACAATTATTTCACATTCATTCATACTTAATAAAAAACAAAAAGTTATGTCCCGATTTTTTAAAATATAGAAATCCTATTAAAACTCCACGGAAGTAAAAAAATCTTCCAATAACACAAAATATGGACGAATATATTTTTAGTCACAAATAATTTTTTAACAGACATTAACAATCACACATTACATTTATCTTACAAAACACATAAAAGATAAACCTTAAAAATTGTGACATGTGGAACTTATAGCTATCATTGACTTGCGGACGATTTAAATTATTTTTCATTATTAGTATGCATTTTGTACACCTACAGCCTAACCATCAATTCCTATCTTACACTTTCGCCTTAAGATATCCCCAATTCTGTCACTGGAATTTTCAATGGTACACTGTTGTTAAAATATTGAAAACATGTTTTTAAACACAATTGACTGTCAGTCAAAATTTTAGATTTTCACCGTTTATTTTAAGATTTCAATTATTGATTAAAATGCTTACATATTATTTAGAAGAGAATTCCAGATGCTCTAGATTTCGAAGCAGTTTGTAATAAATAAAGTGTTAAAAAGATTTTTTTACCTATTTCATTGATCATTACATTGATCATTGATTTGATTTGTCAAAAAATATTCAAACAACAGCAGACCACATTTTCCTTATCATAAAACTTTAAAATCTTACATAATCTAAATTCCATTTATTAACAAACATTGCTATGATGTTTCACGTTTTAGCCAATTTGAATAATTTTAATAATTTTTTGTATGACATGATTTGAATTTCTTCAAAAAATCCTAGATAGAGTCAACAAACCCAAAAATGCGCACATTATAATCATAAAAATCACCAAGAAATTGTATGACAATAATATTATGCACTTTTGTCTTGTGCACATCTTACTAGAGTTTGCATTTAAAAACTTGCCAGAGCAATATTCTTAGAAAAACGAGTTTTCTCGTAGATAACATTACCTGCTCTTACTTACACATATTACAATCACAATCAGGTTTAAAACTCCTACTACACATGTTACGTTGATGCATTTAAAACTTCCTATACAAATGTTACACCTCTTTTAAAGGTAGTAGCATGAAGGAATGTGTGGACATAACAGTTGCCAACCGAATGTACAAACGCCTGGATTTATTATACAATTTGCATAGAAGGGGGTCGTAATGTAGTTTAGCGTGTCTGGTTCGCAACTATTTGGTGCTGTACTAGCTCTGGTGGCCCGGTTCGCGAATATTGGGATTGGGGAGACTTTGGGGACTTTGCGCAAATGTGTTGACGAGTTTACTCTGCATTAGAGTGAGCAGCACATCGGAGAATTGTTCCATCTCCGACATATTTGGTACACCTGTGGATGAAAGATTATTTTTATTAATTCAGAGGTACATATTATTATGTACAACTTTTATCGTTCAGGAATTTGTTCAAAATTTACAACACGAAACTCTTATAACTAACATACTCGTGCTGTTATTGCAACGTATTCCATCTGCACTCAGCGGGTTTATCGGGAGAACATCACATGAGAGAGTCGGAAGCATGAATGCACTCCGTGATTAAGTGATTGAAATCATGATAGAGTTTCTCACATATGATATGTTGCCGGTAGCAAAGCTGCATAAATTAAATAAGCAGTGTTTCTAGTGCTCACCCTTAGACAGTAACTCCTCCAGCTTATCCCTCGCGTTCTCCACACTCGCCAGGTTCCTCGCCCTCGGATCCCCCTCGGTAGAGGACAGGGAGCTGAGAGCGTCGGCGCCGTTCATGCGACCGTTGCTCGCGCCGGCGCCCTCAGAGTTCTGCCGCTGGATGGCACCTCGGAGCACTTTTTGAGTCTCTAGAATGGCGGTTTCTAAACCTGTTGATTCATAGAGCATGCGTGAGTGAACAAAGGTTGGCTGCAAATCTTGGCCTAACCGAGGACCGAAAAACGTTCACTCATAAGCATAACAAGTTCGTTAAAATAACTGTAGAAGTACGCTTTTATTAAAATATGTAGAAAGATGTGAAAGCATCACTGGAGAAATCCAACAGATTTTGGATAGGTAGACAGAAGGACTGATGCTTCTCCGCCTCCTAGTCTAGTTGAAAATGGGTTGCCGTGAGCTGAAACCTTACACATGCTGGGGAACAAAAGTTACTGGCAAGTCCCAACCAAGATGTATATTCGGGGAAGCCCTTGTAAGCTGAATGCAATTCCTTCAAAAACAAAATCCAGTTTCAATAAAAACTAAAATGGCTTATATTAAAAGCCGCCATAATCATAAATAGCATAATCCAGCATGATTGCCAAGGAGAGAGGTCCACAAGGTAAAAGAAGAAGAAAACATACCACTAATGAGTTGTCGGTTATCGTCAGCATCGGCTACGGTTGGCGCTCGCTGCAAACTCCTGTACAACTGCACCACCTTGCCGGCCGTCCGCGTCAGTTGCTCCGTCAACGCGGAGCATAGCGCCGTCGACGACACTGAAACAAATTTATTTTTTTTGGAAAATATATTGACATATGGCACATACTAAATGTGCGTCATATGTCAATATATATTAACTTATGACATAATTACGTGCGGCAAACTAAAGCAGAGATATATCCTGACGGTGCCTACGGGCATCTGGATATTTACGGGGTCTGCGAATACAATGTCGACCAGCTAGGTGTATGTTAACGTTATTTGAAGGACCTCACACTGTACATTGGCAGAAGATGCAGAATCGAGTGCTTTCCATAAGTTGGCAAACCCCGGAAAGAAAGGACTTACAGGATAAATGTAAATAAATAAAATAAATATAGACTTTTCTGCTTAGCAGAAGGCGGACTTATTGCCGGAGGCAATCTTTTCCAGTCAAACTCAACACACACATCCTTCCTACCACATTTGTATTGTTAGTGTATAGGTTTCCTCATGGTGTTTTCCTTCACCGGAGTGCATTGTAATTTTGCACACAAATTTTTACCATGATTTTAAAATCCGGAAAAATTGTGCACATACCAGGTATCGAACCCACGACCTCTGAGGTAAGAGGCGTGCGCTGACCAACTAGGCTACTCCACAACCAAATGTATTCTTTTTATATCGATGCATTCACAACATGTTACACATGAAGGTCCTTTGAACAATCTACAGGCGATACAACAAATACAAGAATCCAATAGCCCTGTAAAGTTTGAGATACCTAAAAGAAAATGTTTCTCACGGCTAAACAGTTTTATATATAACTGTAACATGGCATTTCAACCTTTTTTACTCACGTTTCTTCAAACGATAGAAGACTTTGAAATTACTTTCTGGGTACAACAGAAAAAGGAAAGGTGTTGAGCTAAGCTTGCAATGGCTTCACTGAACATATCCGGGGAAATTGGCAGTAGAGAAGGGTGTCCATCGAGTTCGGGACCACCAGACGGCGCCGCCAGACTCCATCATGCACTACGTTTCGGCTAGCTGCAAGCCCTCATCATCTAGTCTGAGATAACTAGTATGTGGAAATTATTATTGCCGATCCCGCCCTCGACTGCCCTGTCTCTACCTATCCATATACTGTAGTGCTACTGCTACTGCAGTGACCCTTTCGTAGCTCTCTCCGTGTATGAGCTTAACGTCAATCTCGGAAGGCCTAGATTCTTGAAAAGACTATAGAGTGACTTCGCTGGTAGTCCCCTTGCTCCGACTTCCACAGCGAAGAGATC
>WYDE02197258.1:0-10521 GCA_009867175.2 Adela reaumurella | reverse complement strand
TACATATAAGTAAATAATTTATACATATAATATATACTAGAGAATTATTATGAAGGTGTTTAGAGATAATTAAATTGCCTTAAATAAGATGCCTTGGTTCTTGCAAAATTTCATGATTATAGGTCAAGGGGAATTGCGCTGTGAAAGTTGATGGATGAATTTGCGCATATCAAAATCATACTAATATTATAAATGCTAATGTGCTTGTTGGTTTGTCTGTCCTTTTTTCATACAATAACGGAGCAACGGATCGACGTAATCATAAATATAAATATAAACTTCGGTAATCATAAATATAGTTATTGAGCCGGAGATTGCAATAGGATACTTTGTTTTTGAGCGAAACCGGAGGCAAAATACGGAAGAAAAGACTTCAACGCGAGGGTTCCTTCTTTTGTTTAGGTCGAGGCAGGATTAGGAGTGTGGGGGTGTTGGGCGGGGTCGGGGAGTGTTGATTTACCACGGGTGGAGCCCGGAGTAAAGCTAGTATGTTATATAATAGCCCTATCCTCTGATTCCGTTGACTTTGAAGCTTTAATTCGTATACCTTATGGACCATAGGTCTTAAGAATTTCATGTTACCTAATTTTAACAGAAATACGAGTATCTACCAATTCCTGGAAAAAAAGGTCATCACAACCTGACAGACGGACAACAAAGTGAATCTATAAGGGTTTCATTTTTTCCCTTTTGAGATACGGAACCCTAAAATTAAACATGTTTTAGTTTATTGCTGTATCTTTCATTTCGAATACAGCTACTCCGGTAAGCGAAAAAACCTTGAGAAAAATTGTGATTCAGTTATATTATTCAAAATGAGACTTTCAGTAATGAATTTCCAATACAGTAATACGAGTACCCCGGACGTTATGCGAATGCGGACGGAATCGCGGGCAAGTCGGAAAGTAATAAGGAAAAGGCGGAGGAAAATAAACAAAATACTAATGGCATTACAGTCAAAAGGACGAAGGTGCCTTTATGGAACTTGGCACGAAACGTAACAAGAAAAATAATATAGGCAAATAAACTCCTTTACTCCTTAGCAGAAAGCGGAATTATAGCCGGAGGCAATCTCTTCCAGTCAACATTTATACAATACAATATATTTCTTTAGAGTGTTTTACGGCTACATCACCTTATGCACCAGGTTTCTGGTACCAGTGATGTCAGCATAAACACCTTGGTGAATTATGTAGGTAGGTGCCATGTTAGCGCTTCCCTAAATTCCAGCCGACTACACTGAACTGGACGGAAAACCAAAACACGAACTATGTTTCATAGCCGCTTCGACCGACCTTCATTCAGTGCGGTGGTACCAACCCGGACGGGTTTAACCCTACCACCATGTAAGGAGAGGGAAGGGACCTACAGTTTAACTTGTAATCTGAACCATGACCAGCGTCAACGGTCAAGCGGTCACCCATCCAGGACCTGACCGCGCTCGACTGTGCTTAACTTCGGTTACCAAATAGCGAATATCGCAACCACTGAGCCAACGATACTGATAAAATTTGAATGATAATTTTATTGTTTTGTTCGTTCCATTCACGCTATAACATTCGTCCTAGTGGACTTTAATGCGAGCGAACCTGCGGGTGAAAGCCAGTTTTATATAAATCAAAGCCCCCAAAGAGGTTGCAAATACATACACTTACATATCTACATTTTAATCAAGAAAAGCTTCACAAGATCTAGAAATTCTGTATCTTTGATGTTAAGTACTTTATTTAAGAAACATTTTACCTTCAATGTAAAATGCCTCTTCAAACCGGGGTCTATAAAATGTGGCATCGCATGAAAACCGCACCCAACTTGTCATCAGATCGTCATTAGGCCTTTATGGGCGTGAAAAAAGTTGCACTTGTCACACAGGCCTATATCGTCAGTTTCTCCAAGGAGAGTGTGTTAGGCCACGGGTACTATTATGTATGATTAGAGAACTAGACGTACACACGTGGAAACCGTTACAGTGGAAAGAGACAAAATTCCGAAGTCCCTTTTACTCTATGGTCGGCGTCAATGTGACAGTAAGAGACCTCGAATCTGTCTCTATTTCCGGTGTGAAGCTTTCACACGATAGCACTGTATAAAGTCGAGAATAGAGATGACGATAGAAGAAGAGTAGTTTTCCCCCGTAAGTTTTGTTGCGAATTTTAATTTTTTTATTTAATTCAAACTTTAACCAATCGCGGCGCGATCGCACGCGATTTAAAAAAAAAAACATTTTATTTCTTGACCCGTCATCCCGTCCCGTCCCGTCATCCCGTCATCCGGTGACATCCCGTCCGTGGCACCGACTAGCAACATATGCGCTCACTGCTACGACCTTGACCCGCCATCCCGTCGCGTCCCGTCATCCCGTCCCGTCCCGTCATCCCGTCATCCGGTGACATCCCGTCGTGGTACCGACTGGTACCGACTAGCAACATATTATGTGCTCACTGCTCCGACCTTGACCCGTCATCCCGTCCCGTCCCGTCATCTCGTTATCCGGTGACATCCCGTCCGTGGCACCGACTAGCAACATATGTGCTCACTGCTCCGACCTACGAAGGACTATCACGATTGTAAATATTCTATAAACATCCTCACTAGTTAGAGAATACGTCAGATAACCCCATGAGAATTGATTTAGTCATTCTCGAGTTATAAGATAACATAAAATACCATCCCGACTACAGTGGCGCATAGTTCACACATACATCCCTACATATTTTTACTCTATCTATTAGGAAAACGCAAATATAATATTGGCTCTCGTTTTCTCGATTTTTTAGCAAGATTTCTGTGGCCATAATGGCATCCCAGCAGTGTTGTATGGGCAGATAGACGGGTTTGTGAGAGTAAGACTTGAACGTTTTCACAGGTGGTTAGAAATGATATGTCGGCGACGACTTGATGGGCGGGTGCAGTTATGTGTGACTGAGAGAGTGACTCTTAAGAGGCTACATTTTAAAATTATATCCCATACAAAAATATCATAGACTGCTGTTAGCAGAAACCTATTTTATGCATCAAAACATATCTGATTTTGATTTTTTTTCCTTCATTGATTTATAGAACCTAGTAGCTAGGCTTCTATATTTTTAAAAGTTAAAGTTAAAGTGAAAGAAAAAAATCAAAATCATATATGTTTTGATGTAGAAAACATGTTTCTGCTAAGAGCAGTTCTGCGACATTTTTGTATGGGATATAATTTTAAAATGCAGCCTCTTAAGTATGAAGAGTAAAACCGAATACTGTGTGAATTTGTTCGCGATAAGCTCATTTCATTACGTAAGCAGGATACTATTTCAGTACATTTGGCGGCGTAATGAGCAAGTGGCGTAATTTGTTTTTATTTGAAAAAAATCGAGGAAAAACCTACTATTACAGCAGTGATAGAATTATTTTGATATGTTGAAAACTTAAGAAGTTACAGTGTCTAACTAGGCGCCTATTAAAACGGTCGAATTGGTGCTAGCCGGCGCCGAACGACGAATTAGCACTGGCAGCACATAGAGCGGGACACATGTGACGTCACATGTGTTTAAACACTTACAACGGCGCGTTCTCTGAGGCGCCCCACTTTTTAAGTATATATCTCGAAAATTACTGAATATATAATATATAAAAAATTATAAAATTCTAATTATTTTTTTTCGCAATAAAATAGAAATAATTTTTTTTAATTACGCTACTACCTTATTTGTGATCAATATTAAATTGTAAGTGCTTTTAACGCGGGTGGAACCGCGGGCAAAAGCAAGTAAGCAATACGCGCTCACCCACTACAGGAGCCATCGCGTCCGAATGCGATACAAAGTATTTATGTTGTATCGCGTTATAAAGTGTTTTCGTATAGCGGCCGATAAGATTAAAATGTTATTTATTATTTAGTAGAGATAGAAAATACCACAAGTTCCACTCGTGAAAAAACAAATGTGTAATCTCGTCGAGTCGCCGTCGTAACGGAGCCAGTGAGTGAGTGAACGCGACCTTATCGGCCGCACTGGCTGACTAGCCTCGTATTGAACATCCTGCCCCCGGGCACGCTCATTCATTCATGTGGAATGTTGACAATACCCGGCGTCGCGTCGTCACCGCCGCGTCAGCGACGTGACATTCTACCAGCCCAGGAAAAACCGTCAAGGTGCGAACGGTGGCAGGTTGACATGACAGTACGTCCGCCTTATGCTGCAGAAAAGCGTACCTCTGTCAGAAAGGAAATAAGCCCGCCTTATACTTAGCAGATAGATGTATTTATATTTTATACGGATTATAATCAGTTACATAGTTAGATAATAATTTATGCATTGGTGGTCGGCAACCTTTTAGTAGGCAAGGTACTTTTACCCCGCGGGTTCCCTCGGTATTAAAGTCTACGAGAACGAAGTTTGGGGGAGGCGGGGTCGGGGGGAGTAGCTATGGCACTCTTTGCCTTTAAACTATCTATATGCAAAAAATCTCGCCGATCCGTTACTCTGTTGCTGCAGCCAGCATTAAACTCCACGCGGACGAGTCGCGGGCAAAAGCTACTACGTCAGAAAACTTCACCCAAGTTCAGCAACTTTATAAAGTTTGAACTTAATCGGATGAACAACGCGCGAACACATAGAAGACCAACATACCTTGTACAAACAAATTTTTTTATATACATATTGGGCCGGCGTCACATGTTCGATTTCAGATTTCATTTTCCGAAGACTAAAACCGAACACGGATAACTTGAAACGTTCTCACACGTTCCGTCCTTTCGATTTTAATTCAGTGATTGCCGGTGTTACCAACTTGAACGAATTATCGCCAAATGGGCGATATAAGTCGTGCACTGGTTATAAAACTTATGCAGAGGTGGTTGCGTTAATTGCATAATGGTGATTTATTACAATTTACAGTATAGAAGAATATTATGGACAACACATAAATACCTACTACGTAATGCGTCACACTTTTCGTTGCATCCAGAATCCAGGCCAATTTGCTCTACCACATCTAAACATGTTTCACTTTAAAAAGCGCCTCGCTAGAATGCTAAGCTGTCTGTATTCCGAACGTGTGTGACGATGCATAGAAAATGTATGCAACGATTGCGTATTGGACACCAAATCGTTTTTCTTTCAGGATCTCGAAAGAATGGAATATATTTCGTTCGGAATTGTTCCGAAAATGTGTTTGCGGCATTGCTTTTATGTTTGATTCGGGGCTGGTATGCCCGATTCGGAAAATTTCTCCGGTTTCCGATCGCGGAAACCGAACGTGTGAGTAGAATTGGTAGTAGTAAGTCAAAATAATAAGGGCGGTGCCTTTGATTCAAATCGTTAACTTTATATTACAATCACTCAGCGGCCGGGCAAAAGGAGTCCGTAGATTTTTATTAAAATTTGTGAGAATTAAGCAAAAATCATAAGGGCGGTGCTTTTGGAGGTAAGCAAACTATTTTAATGTCAATCACATTATTGGGCGAAAGAAGCAAATTTGAATTTTAAAAAGAAGGATTTTTTTTAATGAAATACTTGTGCGAAGAACTAAGCCAAAATAAGGGCGGTGCTTTTGAAAAGAAACAAACTATTTTATTATTGAGCGAGAGAGGCGAGCCCGAAAATGTTTATGATATATTTGGAAGAAGTATGGCAACATAATCAGGATGTCCCTTTGAAAGAAAGTTTAAAAGTGTAGGTAATATAATCCTAATCACTAATCACGAAGGTGGAGCGAGTGGTGTGAGGGTTTGGTTTGCGGAGGAAGGTGGGTTAAGGTGGGAGAGGGGTGAAATACAACCGACTTCAAAGAATTAAAAAGGTCAAAATAATTTTATTATTAAAAAATTAACTGATTTCTTAAGTCGGTGCCAGACAACGTAATACTTTTTGTTTCATTTGAAAATTATCTTGATGACTTAACGCAAAGGCGTTTTTATAGGAAAACTGTAATGATTTGTCTGACACCGACTTAAAAAAGAAGTAATTTTTTTATTTAATGATTTTGATCTTTGAGTGATTTCAAGCCTGTTTCTTTAACGCATTGTTTTTCAAAAAAATTAAGATCTTTTAACCATTCAGGTGTTAACACGAATCAAACGACACCTTACTTGTAGTTGGTGACATACATGAACATATACCATCATAGATATATTTACGTACATAGAAACGCGCGAAAAGCAATATGTATTATCCTCCATTGGCTTTAGCTTCGCCGTAGACGCGTAAAAACAGTCACGGGGGCCGCGGGGGTTGCCGGCCGCTGCTATAGGGTATTGACATTACAGTACGTTGCTGTAGGTAGGCACCTAGGTACGTACGTGTAGTATTTTCCGACCGGATGGAAATAATTAAGTATTTAAGTGTACTCTGTATACAAATAAAAGGTAGTGGAAAATTGGGAAATTGTTATCGCAATATTTTTGTCAAAAGTAAAAAATGAGATAATTATTAAAACTTAAGGCGCGTTGTAGCGACCCGACTAACCAGTTGCAAAGGGCCTATGTCAAACAAGTTTTATGCCACTTCTAAGAAAAACATAGAACTTTAAACCTGTTAAAAGGCTATTCTTAAGAGTGAATAGCTTCATTTTGATGTAAGTAAATAATGACATTTTCATAATATAATCTTTTTAAAATTTTCAACGTGTTTATGTTCGACTTGCTCCATGACACCATTATCCAGTAAGCTCACTAAAAAAACTACTTTTTTACCACACGCAACATTGAGTAGCACCGGAGTTGCGTTGTTTATTTTTTTTTTTAAATCTGCTAGATAACGGTAGCAAGACACTGTCTTACTTTACATTACACGCTGTGTTACACACTGCAATGTCTTTGTTGATTTTCGCTGATTCGTCGGGAACGGACCTTGTAATTTTCTCCATACAAATTAAATCCCCTATTTTCTTCTAGGAATGGATTTTTTTTTATAAAGCCTTTTTCTAGTGTAGGCATGCCCATGTTATTTATTTTTTTTCCAAGAACTCGTTACCACAAGAAATATAACCTTCCAGAAACCTACAAAATTGCACCGTTTTTAGCGCCGTCATCAGACTACCAGACAAACTTGTAAAAGTTTTTAAAATTAAAAGCTCAGATCTACTCTTTCCTTAAATTTCGATATTAAAAATAATTAAATCGTCCTAGTTTTGGAGGAGAAAACAGGGAAGTACGAAACCTCGATTTTTAAGAAATTAATACTGTTGTCCCTTTCGCTCGGAATTTGAGGCAGGTGTCGCAATAGATTTGTAAATATATATTATTCGGTGCTAGGACACCCATCTTAATCCTTGGCCTCCGCTGCCGTCGACGAGTTGGTGGGACGCCTACGGCAACGGCGGCGGCGGGGCGGGGCGGCGTGCGACGGGCGCGAAGACAGCTGCGCCGCAGTGCGGCCGCGCGCGGTGCGGGTCGACGACCCGCGCACCCCTCTGTCTGCGTACGTTACGTCACACGACACCCCACAATCCACCGTGTGTACACAGATGCATGAATTGCCTCGCATTCCGTATAGCCCGGCTACTTAATTATGCGGAACACTACGCGAGTAGCAGGCCAGGCTGTTCGACCGAGCGCACTAATTACAGGTGACGTTAATTTATTGAGAACTCAACTTTCAGCGAGTTATATCATAGAATTAACACACCGCAGTGTATAAATACATACATTAAAATAAATACAAAATATAGACTTATCTGCTTACCATAAGGCGGACTCTCTTCCAGTCAACCCGTGTACACTACAACACATTGGTATTGTTAGTGTATAGGTTTCCTCACTGTGTTATCTCTCACCGGGGTGCATTAGAATTTTGCACACAAATTTTAACAGAGGTTTTAAATTTTTGGAGCGAATGTGAGTGGATGAGTCTGGAAGGGTCGCATTAGACGCACGCACCTAGAACAGATCGAGAAGGTTCTCAAAAAGGGGTAAGTGCGTAAGTAACCGACGAGCATGTATGAAAAAGCGGCAGAGGTGTGTCAGGATTCAGGATCGTGACACGTGGAGATCCCTTGTCTCTGCCTACACCACTGGGAAACAGGCGTGACGCTATGTATATGTAGTTTAAAATCCGGAGAAATTGTGCGCATACACGCGAGAGGCGTGCGTTAACCAACTAGGCTACTCCGCAACCATTATGAATAAAGGCGAAAAGGTTGTCAAAACACCCATAATTAGTGGGAATTGGGGGTTTCACTTCACGTGAGTCTCATCTCATGTCACGCTTTTTTTCATTATATCTAACATTCGTCGTTATTACGAGAGGTGGTCGCTCGTTGCTCAAATACACCAGGGGGAGGGAGGATTATAGCAGTGGTCGTCTCTCTATCTCAGTATCACGTTGCGATATAATTTTTGTGGTAACGACGCATTGCGATTCCTGTTCCCGGCCGGGAATCTTCGAAATCTCTCATCTGTTAGCAAATTATCTATGGTTTGTCGATCTCGTATTTTATAGTCGTCGAGTAAACTGAAATCAAAATGGTGGGGCGCCGTCATCCAATTATCGCGGTGTTGCCAGGTTTAGGTTTCAGAATTCCTTTAAATTCGTTTATTTTAAATTTCGAAATTTCGGACACTTGGAGTCTCAGTGAGCGGGGGCGGGGTGCGACGACAGGGAGCGAAGACTGTGGCACCTTGCACCAATCTAGTGGAACACATTGCCCCTCTCCACGACATATTGCGAACTGGCACCCTCCTGGGTGTTGCAGACCGCGTTGTCAGGAGGGGTACACAGGTTGCCCACACCACACGTGGGAAAGCTTCACACGTGTCGGTTACACGGACGCAATTACATAATTTCTAGGTCACCCCACCCTTCTGCCCAACTGTCCTCTCACTTTCATATCTCGATGGTTGCTTTGCTACAGTGAAACGACAAAATATCTCGTAAGTTCATTATTATAATAATGGGGATAGTTTTAAAGAATGAAATACCTACTGAAAACGTTATCGTTCCCTATTGCTACCGTTTGTGAACCTTCGCCTATCAATTTATACACTCGAAGGCACGGAAAGTTTACTCCTACTTAAAATTTTTGAAAAAAATAATTTTTATCAAAAAATTATCATATTTATAGGTTCTAAGAAAAGATTCATAGTTTTCATTTTGCGTTCTCACATTACGTGCAGTTTCAACACAACTGGCTTCCATTTCTGGAGCTCAATTTACTCAAAAAAAATATTTAATTTTTTTATTTTACCTTCGATAGATAAGCCTTTATTAATCTTTTTTATATTTTTTAATAATGATAATAATCTTTCTGTCTTGAATGTCTTTACGAACCGCAGACTGTTGGAACTCTGACCACTGACCCCATAAAGCCTTTTTGAAATTTTATTAATTGTGGACATTTCGAAACAGTATTTCACATGAAAAGTGTTGTCCTTGTACGCTGAAAATGTCTGAAACGTCAAGAGAAAATCCTCAAATAGTCCTTTGAAAACCTGAAACCCAAAAATGTTATAATGACCTTTTTTGATGAATAATATTTTTTTAAATTTAGGTTGGTCAACTTTCAGTGCCTGTGACTATACGTCTGATATTGCTTTTCCAAGATGCCTTTCGGTCGCTTGTATAGTGAGTGTATCATAGCTTGGCGTGGAATTACGAGTAATAGCGATTTTGCTTATTCGGAAATAAACCGACGAGGTATTCCTGTAATTTTCTTACACGTGTAACCAGTGTATCGAACTTTACGTATTTAAGGTGATACCCAAGCCGAAATTATTATGATATGATATGACATACATAATATCACGCCCGCCATTTCCATTGTAGGGTGGGCAGAGCATCAAATGTGTGATGAGACAAGAGATAAGTATATAAAAATATACATTCCCATAGCTACAAGTCAACGTCACATTTAGAATATTTGGTATTTCTGTAAATTTCTTATAACCCGTTCAGATAAAGAAACGTTTTATAACGAAAGTGAGTGTAGCATGACATCTCTCTCACACGCATTGTGGTCATGCTTTGGTGAGAGAAATGTCATGCTATACTTAGTTTTGTTATAAAACGTTTCTTTATCTGAACGGGTTATACACGTGTAACCAGTGTATCGAACTCTACATATTTAAGGTGATACCTAAGCCGAAATTATTACTATTTAACATTCAAACTGTCGCCGACGCTTATTGTGAGTACCATGCAATAAAAACAAGACAAATAAGACAATTGGCCAAAAACTAAGAATTAAGAAACGCTTCAATATGATTTGTCAAGCAATTTTTGTAAAAAAAAAACGTTTATGAAAAATTTAACACAAAAATCTTTTAAAGTATAATTTGTTTTAATTGCATAAGTAATATTGCTGCCCTCGGCTAGAATGGCACATGGCATGAGACCATTCACCTTCGTCGGACTGGACTACTTCGGTCCAGTACCCATCACGATTGGACACCGCGCCGTACAGAGACTCACCACGTCGCATTTCCTCGCAGTTCGAAGCACCGGTAACCTCTGGAACGCTCTCCCTACCCACATATTTCCCTCCATGTATAGTCTTGAGTCCTTCAAGAGGGGCGTGAATAGGCACCTGTCAGGCCGGCATGGC